>JAQIXX010003651.1:0-18813 GCA_034700605.1 Willowsia nigromaculata | reverse complement strand
CAGCCAGAGTTTCATTTTCTCATGATGTGCCTCAGAAGAAAGAGCACACACGTTATCTCCTCTCCTACAATTTTTTAATATTGCGTTTGGATTCTAAGGGAAGATGAGAAGGATGACGATGATGATGATGAAAAACAGAGAGAGGATATTGCATCCTGTGTGTTGAGTTGAGAGAGTGGTCGTGTGTCTTGTCTTCTCTCCACTTTTTTTCGTAATACCCAAGAACTCGCTGTCTGGGTGGCTTCGTTTCGGTTTCGATGGGGAATGGAAGTCTGGCAACGACCAAGAGCTTCTAAAAAGCAATGCTATTAGTATGAAGGGTAAAGTTGAAAAAGAGAAAAGGGCTTAGAAAACAGAGCGAGAGGGTACTTTTTTCGTATGGGGATATAAGAGAAAAACGTGGATGATAATAATATATTCTATAAGGGAAAACCATGATGATCAGGATGAAAAAAGAGAGGGAGACAGAGAGAGTGGAAATTACATGGAATGGAAATGGGAGCAGAGAGAGAGAGAGAAACGGCTACATAAGTGTATATACATCAGTTTATATGGAGAGGCAAAAAGAAAGAAGTTGTGAGTTGGAAAGAGGAGTGGATGGGGATATAAAATAATATGGGTAGATGGAAAAGTGAGGAAAAAGGGGAGAAGATGGAAAGAGAGAATCGAATGAAGCTCTCTCTCTTTTCTTCTTTTTCGGCTGGAATAATGATATAAAATAAAAGTTATATAAGGGATGTATATCAACTATATTTGGAGGAGATATGAGGAAGATGGGAAAAACAGTGGAGGAAAGGAAGAAAAACACATCTCTCATGTTGCCTCTCTCTCTCTCCGTTGAGGAGGATGAAGATGATGAGAATGGTTACGTGCACTAGGAGAGCATATAAGCCTAAAAGTTGTAATGTATATAGGTATACTTGATATTAGGGCATATATGCATATTATTTTGCTTCTAAGCTCGTTTCGTTTCATATATGGGATCTGAGAGATGAATATATTTTGTGTGATGTGTCCTTTTGTGTTATCTGTGCGAGTGCACACGTTCTTTTATAGATATAAAGATTTTCTGTGTATACGGCTCTACTGAATCATCATGATCATCATGTTCTTTCGTGATGAACAGAAGCACAGGAGCAGCAGCGAGCAACAATCCTTGAACGTAAAAGTAAAGTCTATTGAAATGAAACTAGAGAGAGAGAAGGTGTATATAGAAATGCATTGTATTTGGGTTTTTTGGTACATATCTCTGAATATACGGTTTTTGGTTAGTATAAAATGGTTTTGTATATGGAGAGCCGTCCCACGCAGCAGCACACTGTAAGTTCAACTTCTTGTTTTTTTATATTGTTTGGTTTACTTGGTTGGAGCAAGAGAGAGAGAGAAAAAGCACTCAGCGTAATATCGCTTTTGTTGGCTCTGTTAAAATGTGTAAGGCAGTATACAAAGATATATGCTTATAGAGAGTTTAGTAGCGATAGCAATAATAATAAAATACCTAAAAGGTATAATAATATAATGGGTTCTATATAAACTATATATTTTATAATACTTTATAGTAGAATATATATTATGTATATAGCTTCCTCTTATATCAGTCCAATCAACCGACCTGTGAGACCCAACAACAGTACTTTTCCTTGACGTTTATATCAAAGTTACAAATATATTGGTATACCGTCTATAAAATATAGATTTTATAAAGAGGGCATACCACCATTATACCGTATTATATATTTCCTTGGTTAAATATAAAAGATAAAATATTTTCATTTAAGTAAAGAGAAAAAAAAGTTGAGTGTTTTATATAAAAGCAATATACATATCCAAATATAAAGGCTTATATATGGTATCATTATACTTCATTATTTTATGGTTATAAGGTATATACGAAAAGGAGGCTATTGACGTCACATGGAAGGACAAAAAAGAACCTTCCCTTCGTTTCTTCTCTCTTCTCTTGTGCATTTCAGCTTGAAAACTCTACCACTGGCCTATGTACAACTCTGCAATAGACATGTATACATATAGCAGTAATGATATTGCCTTTAGTAAACTTTTTTTATGTGTACATTCTCCCTTCTGTCTTCAATATATATTTACGATAGTATCAGCATATAATAATATATCTGTGTCTCAAAAATATAGAGTATAAATGGAATGAGCAAAACTTCAACTTTACTTTAGCTAATGGTATGGCTGGTTGGCTGGCACAAGTATAGTGCCAGTGTCTACGACGAATTCGTCGAAGCACCAACACAACTCACACAGGTCTCTCTCTGATAGTAATAATAAGCAGAAAGAGAGACATGGTTTGAAAAGAGGAAAGTTTTTCTCTAAAGCTTCTTTTTATGTTGTGCCTACATGTTTCTCTCTTGAGTCTTCTTTTATAATAACTTTTTACTTGACTACGACATCCTCACACACAGCAGCACAGCACTCAACCTAGTAGTATGGTTAGACTCTCTGCTACTTTTTTAATAATGCTTTATACACATATAGACTAATGCATAGACACATATTCTCTCTATATGCCTTTATATTCGTCTCTGTTAATATTAGACAGAGAAGAAGCATGCATTATTATGCCTGTCAAAAGAGAGACTTGGAATTTTGTGTGCTGCTTTTTCTTCTTTTTTTTTCGTCTTCTTCTTATGTCTTGTATGCTCACAAGGAAAACTCAATGCTTTTGAGCTGGTCTTCTCATGCGAGATGTTTCGAATAGTATACACAGAGACTACACAGAGAGTAGAGTAGTAAACACAGACCATCATCAGAGAACTGAAATAAGTTGAAATAAAAAACTATATATTATTATTATTATTGCTAACGCTGGCAGCGCACTATATACGCGAGATAGAATGGTGTGTGTGTGGTGCTAAAGTAACTTTTGTAGATAAAAGCATTTTCCCCTTTTTGCATTAAAGCTCTCTCTCTTTCTCTCTTTCCATCCATCCATTATTGTGGTTCTATGCTTTTATGAGTGTTGTCGCTAGACGTGTAGAATATATAGAGAAATTCTAGTAGAAAAGCATGAAAAAAAACTCTTATCGAGCCGAGCGACGCCGAGTGAGTAAACTGAAAAGTATGTTTTTACTATATGTACTTGTAGTAGTAGTTTTTTTAGTCGATGCATTATTTATAGGGAAACCTACTCTTTTATTTTATCTCCTGTCCAATTTTCTAATAGAAGTAGCTAGTAGTATACACATAAAACCATTTGTTTTATATACGGCTTCACTAAATTCCGTTTTTCCTTTCCAAATAGCGGCATACTCTCTATCTGGCTATAAGGAACTTTAACATTATTTTTCGAAATGTGGCGCCTTTTCTTTCGCACGTCTAAAAGTGGTGTCGGCTTATTCACACATGCGTTTTTTCATTCGTATCAACATATTTGAAAGAAGGCGCCAAAAAATTCGAAACTTTATAGAATTCAGGATAGTCCTTGTGTGTATTTTGACCCTTGACATTATTTCTTTCGCGATGGTTTCGAGTTTCTCACAATGCCCCGTTCCAATGCGTCATGCAGTTTTCCAGGAAACTTTTCACCTCTTCTCTCGCCACCACCACCACTACATTACATCTCCCACTGCTATATTTTCCATACTTGTCATAAGCGAGAAAAAAGGGTAAATAATAGCAACACTGAAAGCATCCAATGCTTTCCTTTCGAGAGAGAGCAAAGTTTTACGTGAGCACATACGTATATTTTCGAACCGCTTCCGTAACACCCTTCCTCATCGCCTTTTTTTTCTCTCTCTTTCGAGCAGTAGCAAACGCAATATAAAGTAATAATATGTTTTTTCCATGGTTGCATGCAATGCATGCATGTTCCATGATCATGATGACTTTCCACACAACCACGTTCCACAATTTTCTTTCCCTCTCTCTCTCCTTCCATGTGTGTTTCCATCATGATTTTTATATCTCGAGAAACTCATGGCTTTGGCTTGACTCACTTCGCTATAGAGAGTTGGAAAAGCCAACATGAAAAAATATCAACCGAGTTGCTGGCATATAGCTTGGCTTTGGCTTGGCTCTCTCCACTCGTTTCTTTTTGTTGCAACGCCGGAGTAGTCTGAAAATGCAATGTTCCTCCGCGTTTTTGATGGTTTCCTTTCGTGAGAATGGAGTGGAGTAGTCTAGAGGAGTAAAAAGCTTTTTGTGGACATACATATCACTGAAAGATTTTCGTGCTGCTGGTTTCGTTTGGTTTCTCTGCACCAAAAAAGTGTAGCAATATGAACAACATGTATAAAAAAAGAAGCATGCAATGCAAGAAGCAGTGGAAATTCCTTTTTCTTTTAGATTTTCTCTTCATGTCGCGTTTTCTTCGTTTTCCCCTTCTCTACAGCTTTTTTGAGTCATTCCGTTTCAGTGTTCGAGAGACTCATGCTCTGCAGTTTAGTTGGAAATATATTTCGTTGGCTTGTGTGGAACAAAACCGGCTGTAGTAGAAGCAGCAGCCCCTTCTTATTTCTTGGTTGACAGAGGGTTTTAGATCTGCTGGCCTGGCCTGGATGATGAAAAAAGGGGAATATTTTTTTTCAACCAAAGAGTGAGACCGAGAGCAGCAGATGAGTTGCAAGAGGAAAAAGAAGTAGAGGCAATTCAAGTTTTATGTATTTTTTTTCTCTTCTCCTTTTTGGATATGAAAATGCTGCTGTTGTTCATGAGAGGAGGATGATGTTCTATGTGTTGTTCATGTTCAGAAGTCTCAGGGTCGGTTGGTCTATTCTCTGCGATGATGATGATGTACCTATACGTGTTCTCTAAACGTGGATCTATTTTTTTGGTGAAGGAGAATAGTGAAAAACAGGAATGGTGTATTGCATGCTATAACAAACAGGGTTACAAAAGATGTAAGAAAATCATGCAATATCCAGAAATTGAAGAATATATCTTCTGTAAACCTGCATGAATCCAAGTGATATGCCGATTTAGAGCGAAAGCCAAAGTCAGGGCAGTATGTGTACATATATATATTCGTTTTTATTATGGATCCATTGAACATCATATACCTATGCATCATGCATGCATGCATTTTTTTCTTCTTGAGGATATGAAACCAGACTTTATTTTTCCTCATGCAAGAGCCAAGCCAGGCCAGACCCAAGAAGTTTTTCTTCTCCTCCGTATTCGCTCCTTCCTTCGATAATAATAATAACAGTCAAGTTAAGTCAGTCAGGCAAAAGTATAGAGAGAAAAAGGTACACACATACGATATTATATAGAGAAATGCGAGAGTCGAAGTTTGGGAACGATAATAATAATAATAATCATCATGATCATCATGTCTCTCTGCATTTTCTTCTCGAACAACTGAACAATATATACAGAGCCATGCAAGCGATCCACGTTTTATTTCATGACATGACATGATGGTGGTATGAGGAGAAGAAAAAAATGTGTAGAAAAAATTATGTATTTCATCTTGGATGAAAACACCAAATATTCTGAGAAAGGAACAGGAAAAAAAATCATCTTTAACAAATTTCCCTTTCCAAGATTTCCTAAAAGCTGAAAACAAAGAGATTTCGCAACCTGCCCCAAAAAAATTTGATATGAGAACAAAGAGATTAATTAAATTTGCATATTTGAGAGGTTAAATTGTTAATATCCACGTGGTTTATAAGACATTCACATTTACATAAGATCTTTTCATCCTTCACCATCTCCGGTTTTGAAAGAACTCAATTTATTTACCTTTCTGTCAATTATCCCCAATTTACAAAAAGTAAACATAAAAAAGCCAAAACAACAAAGCAATAATTTATTACTTTGAAATGAAAGGGAAACGACTCATATAACTCATTAGTCATCCAAATCATCTCTCATCTTCTCTCAGCAGCAGTAGTAGTCGACCAGACAGACTGCACACACAGGTGATTGAGCACATGGTTTTCAATTGTTAACATAATTTTCTTAAAGCAAAATAAAAATAGATGGGAAAAAGGGTGAAAATTTGTATGAAAAGTGTGGAATGGGAAAGAAGCACATGATAAGCGATAGAGTTTTAGCAGCTGATTTTTCCTCCCAAAAAGTCTGACTTTTTGATGATGATGAGGATAAAAACATTAAATGGTTTTAGATGTAATAATAATGACTTGATGATGTTTATCCCGGCGATGATATGGCCATAATGTGTGTGTGTGAGTAAAATGGGTAGGTAGGTATGCGAGAGAGTATACTTGTCGATTTTCATAGGGAAACGCATGGCATCTTACATGCTGTTATGTTCCTCCGTAGTAAAAACTAATAATAATGGTTTAAACGAATGAGGAGGCATTCATCCATCCATCCGTTTTTCATTCATTCATTCTCTATCAATTTACTACCATACCTACTCACAATCCACACAATCAGTTTTACGACTAGAGGACTCGATATACGAGAGACTCCATTCAGGCATGTCATGTGCATTTCATACTGAGACTGTGAGAGATGCTGTGTTTTTGCTGGGGTTCTCCTCTTCATATCGTCGTCCTTTGGTTTCCTTTTTAATTGACAAAATCTCATAAAATCTTCGTCAGTCTTGTTGTTTCTCTCGTGGTGCTGTTGTTTCATTGGAATTGCTCATCTCATCGTCAAAATCCCAGATTTAAGATGTTTCACGGGGCGAGTTGAGAACCACTCTTGAGAAATGGTCGATCCAACAATTTTTATAGCATTTGGCTGCCGTGCATTTCCCACTGTAGAACGGATTTATCGTTCCTTCAGAGAAGAATCAACATGTCACATAAAACATTTAATGCATGCCGACCAACAACTCGTTTTTTTCCCTCGTATGTACACAATATTTACATCTATTGTACATTTCTGGTACCTATTGAAATTGGAGCTTATGCTTTTCGCGTTCCGTTTCTTCATGAGCATTTTATCATCATCTTGATCATCATCATCAAGACGTTTTTTTCCTTTGAAGACGAAGACAGCAACCACCAAGTAAAGTGTGAGTTCATTATACCCACCTGGTCCCACCCGTACATGTAGAGATGCATGCAGATGTGTGTACACATACACAGGAATCGAATGCCACCATCAAGAAAGAACCACCGTTTCTTCAAGAAAAATACTCATTGCGATAATAAGAGAAAATCGTGGAATGTTGTCTCTCATGAAAATACTGTTGCATGCTCAAGTCAGATCCTCAGATGATATTTAGGTATGAGCTGATGACATGATGGTTTCGATGCTTAACGAAAAAGGGGTACAAAGAGATTCAAAAATGTGTCATAGAAAATTTTCGTCGTTATATCTTCAGCCTTTTCTGAGAAAGAGAGATTATTATTTGTAATGTGGAATGGATTGCATTGCTAGCTACACACCTTCTTGAAGATTTAGAACGGATGGTGATATGATGATATTCGTCATCAACATGGTATTATGTTCTTCTTCAGAGAGAGATGGAGGCTATATATGTATTTGATGATGTAAAACTAAATCCTACAGAATGATGTGTAGGTAGAAAGAAGAAGTGTTTTCTTGGCTTGAATATACACCTTTGCATTTGAAATCTTCCAGACAAGTAGAAAAAGAGGAACCTCGAGATTATGATGCAACCATAAGAAAATGTACGTTCTTCAACTTCTGTTGGATTGCCTATCTGTTTATGTGTGATGTTCAAGGCACAAGGGAATAAAGTAGATAGAGAGAAGTACAAAGATATTTTTTTTCTTCTTATTCTCTGTACCTTTTTTATTATCATCATGATCATATTTTTTAAAGAAGGCCAAATAAAATATAAGAAGAATATTTTGTGTGTTGAGCTGGTAGCATATAGGATTTTGTATGTAACGACTTGTATGAGGATTCTTGCAAGGTAAAATGGAATAAAAAGAAGAAAAAAAAGTCAGAGCGAAATAGTTAATGCTGTAATAATACAAGTCAAGTCAGATGATGATAAAATATGGGTTATAATATGTACAGGGGAATGGGTTCTTCTATGATGATAAGTACAGAGAGCAAACTTGTTTTGTTTCTTGCACTGTGCACCTATGTAATACTTGATGTACGAGAGATCATTGAAGGAATAGAAGAAATTGTGTGTTAAAAAATGCTTTAAAAATGATTCTTGCTTGGATGATACGAGATACGAGAGAAGAGGCACACAGGATGGAAATTAATGAAGAGACTTTGAATGCGTTGGTGAGTACACAGGTAAATTTTACACCTGTTTATCAACCAGTAGGAATAATAGTGTGGTAGAGTACCTGTGTGTATCACTTACTCATTATTATTATATTCACAGAGTGTACACAGGTATGCTCTCTGTTCTACCTGTGTACCCATTACCATTATTAGAAGAAGTTATTATTCCATCATATCCAATCCAATCCACCTCTCTACCTACACACAAAAGCCTTTTCTTACTGTCGTTCCTCTAAAGTTTCTTTTTCTTCAGTCAGGATTGTCTAGCGGAGTTGGATGGAATGGTAGAAAATGTTGGTTCAGAAGAGGATGATGAAGAAGTGGTTTCGTTTGGGTTGATGGTTTCATGAGGTTGCCTGGCTGATAATGACGATCATGATGAGAGGACGACGATCATGGGATGTGTTGATGATGATGATGATGATGAAAATGAGAAGCTGTTGTTGTATATCTGCTTAACTTACTGTGTGCTTAATAGTAAGGAAAATAATGATGTGAACTGTTTTCCTTCTTATTAGAAATACAAAGTATCATTGCAACTAGACTACCTATTATGCATTCTTTTTGAACAGATAGAGCTCTCCTCACACTGACACTCTTCTTGTTCTTCAGAGAGCTCACGACAGCTTCTTGCAGAAGAAGAGCGTACAAAATTTTACACATATTCACTCATTATCTTACTTTGCATCAAAAAGCAAACATATACTCATTTGGACAAGAGACGGAAATTCCCTGTCATTTTTGACCTGTTAGTTTGGTTTCAAAATTTTCTCCCCCGTTTGACCACATGATATGACCCCTCAGCAGCGCAAAGACTATTTCCAAGTCTTCACCGGTCAACATTAAGCAAATAGCTAGTAATTATTGAACACGGGACAAAACAAGTGGAAAAATGCAAGGTCTTTTTCTGATGATAATGCATCGCACAAGAGAAGGAGAGTTTTGTAGAAAAACCAACTCTCTGGTGGAGTTGGAGTTGCAGTAGTAAATGTGGAATGCCTTGGGCAGTTTGCTTCATAAACGCATCTCATATCATGCCATACCACCTCTCTTCCCCAGAGCCAGACAAGATAATATAAAGAGTGTATATATGAACACATAGACAGATGAAATGGCATTGGATCTTATAAAATGCTCAAACACAGCTCCATAGTCAACATTTTCAGATAGTCACACACCAAGACCACCTTTTTCATATAATATTTTTTTCTTTGGAACAAGTAAATAAACTAGTGGTCATCATCATCACAATCTTCATGTAAAAAACTTATAAGGAGGAGGATATGATGATGTTGATGATCATGAGTTGGATTGGATATATGATAAAGGCCAGGCCATGCCATGCCAGGCCACCAAATCCATTGCACTGCAACTCCTCATATAATCTATATAGCGCTTCTTCTTCTTCGTCGTCGCTCATCGCTGCACTGAAAGGATTCGATAATGATGATCATGATTTTTTCGTCTTTTCTTCTGATGATGACCCCTCCTGGCAAATAATATAAAAAAAAGTTCTTCTGCAGCGGCAGAAGAGCAGCCGAGCAAGGAGCAAGTTTTTAAAAAGATACATATACCTACCAATCCTTTTACCTGGCTTGGCTGCCTACACAATTTTGTTATTATTGCTTTATTTATTTTTTAGCATGTGGCAAGGTGAATATTTGAAAAAAAGTGTAGAAAAAAAGAATCTAACTATATGTTCTTAAGAGAGAGAGAGAGAGGAAGAAGCGGTCAGACAAGTAACAAGTATAGAGAGCCGCCGGTATTTTAATGCAGTTTTTTTTCATGGCTTATCACCAGACCACTTAAAACTCTTGGTTTTTGGCTAGCACCTTGTGGTGCCTATGGTTTATCATATGGAGTGAATTGAATTAAAAGAATATAAACAAACAGAGAGAGAAATACCACTTAAAAGTCTTACTCTGGAGAAATAAAAATTTTTGCTTTTATGCACATGCGACAGATAATGCGCTTCTTTTTATTCAATTTTGCTATGCTGATTCATCCGCTTTTTCTTCGAGAAAAGACATAATCAGCAGATTATTTTGTGCTGATGTGGAAAATGCAACTTTTTTATCTGCACTCTGTGGAGATGATGGTATCATCATTCCCTTTGAAAAAACATCCATCTTTCCAGAAAAACTCCATCTCATCGTGTGTCCGTGATCATGAATGATTCCATTGGTTTGGTTTTTGATCTCTGGGCAAAAGAAAAAAAGTGAGCATTTGAGCTCACCACTACTGCTGATGATGTGCTTCTTGTGAATCTTTTTCTGATCTCCTTTCATAGAACTGCACACACACTAAGGAAAAAGATCAACTTGTTGAATGCCAATACAATATTATTGAGTTCAACCAGCCATCAAAAAAGCTATAATGGATGGTGAAATGTGTACTACTGCTCGGGCTTCACTACAACTCCCGTTTTCAACAGACATGGATTTTTATTGCCCTGCTGATGATATTTTTGTCTTTTGAGACTTTTACTCGCTTCAAAGAGAATAGAGGGACTGGTGAGTCAGAAACGGGATCTGTCAACGGTCTCCTACTACGACGACAGGGAGAAGAGTCGAAAAAAATGGGACTTGTCTTACTGTCTTCTCCTCAGACGGTTGAAAAAAATATATAGAGAGATATCTGTACCAAATGAAGGACACGGCATGGCATGGTATTGCACAAAACTCCATTCAATTTCATTCATATAAAAACGATCCATCTCATTGTCATTGTCCGCGGCGTGGCAAGTGCAATGGAAAAAGGGAAATCCTCACAATTTTGCAGGAATATTTTATTATGCAATCGAATGGTCACATAAACACATGAAAAAGACAGTCAAGCCAGCTGTTGAAAACGTCAAAGAAAAAAAAAAGATTCGTAAAAAACTGCACTAAAACTACTCATTCATAAAGTAAAGTGCATAATGCATTTTTAAGCGAAAACCAAGAAAGTGATATTTTTCACTTTTTTTAGCATTTCAATTCGCAATAAATTTTATTTGCATCTCCTCCCAACAGTCACGTCATCATTTTTCTTGAGAATTTTCATCAAAGAAAAGGTACCTTGACGCCTTCTCCGTATATGCATAATGTATATGCCTCTGCGAGAGAAGGGCTATGTATAGCCTTGAAGACACAGCGGACGCTGCTGAAACGCTGATTTATGTATATTTCTCTCTGAGAGTGAGATGACGCTGATTACATGACACAAAGGGAGCGCACAAAGAAACCCTATAAATATTTTAATAATTTTTTTGCACACCTCTAAACCTCGAGAATATTTCGAAATGTCAGAATTTTTCTTCACTGCCAAAAAAACGACGCTTTCCTCTTATCCATTTCCAACGAACTTATTTCATAATCATCTCGTCACCATCAATAGGGCCGTTTTTATGGGGCCAGATGTACAAAACATGAGAGAGAAAGAGAAAAAGGTTCTCGTCTTGTTCCTCCGGTGTCGACCGACTGGATATTCATATATTTTTTTCCTGAGAGGATGACGATGAACATTGAAAATAATCGTAAAGGTTTCCTCTTTTCATTGTGTCTACCATTCCATCATGCATTCTATATATTTTTTTCTCTTTACTCATGCAGTTGTACATTTCAGCCTGCATCCGTTTCAAAACCATCGACCTTTTTCCTCTCTGTCCGTCTGTCTCTGTGAATGTGTGAGCTCTGTGGAACGAACCAGCTTAAAAATATTCATTGGAGGCAGAGAGGAAGAAAAAAAAGGTTCTAAAACTTATTATGATTATTATTATGGAGCGAGACCCAAACCAGTGAGTTTTGGAGATTATGATTATATGAAGGTACCTCTCCTTTTCAGAGAAACATTCTCTTAAAACGAAGAATCTAAAACCTTGTGTTTTTGTGTGTGTCTGCCGCAAGCCTCAGTTTTTGGCTTGCCATGGGGTACAGGACCGAAGGAGAGTGCAGTTGGTTGTTGGATTTTATGGGATTGCCTTTTCCCTTTTGAATTTTCAGAGAGAGGACCCTTTTTCTACCCTCAAATATATATTCCCTTTTCATAATGAAAGGATAGAGAATCTCTCTCTCTCACCCTCTGTTGATCTGTAGAGAGACCGTTCATCGACGGTCGTCGTCATTATTCCGGCAAGAACCTTTTTCCCTTTTCGATGATATATCCAGACTGATGGTTTTGGAATGATGGCATGGGAAAAAGAGGATGATAATGCTTCATCCTTTTTTTCAGGGAGCAACAATGCCGCTTACATCCATTCGATCCATCTGATGAGATATTCTGATGGGGACAGAGAATATGAGGTCTCTTTCGTACACATTGTTAGAAAAAATGGGGTCTCCAAAAATTTTCGTGGCCCTCTTCTCTATCTCGAAGGTGGCCTGGCCCAAAACGCTATAGGCTCTCTAAACTCATCTAAACATACAACCAACTTATATACCTCTATATGATAATGTGTGTGTGTTCATTTACGCGACCCTTACATCCCCGCATACAATAAAATCGAAGAATGTTTGCCTCAGCAAACCCACACAAAAACGCTTCGAAGAAGAAGGGATCATGATCATCCACTGAAAAAAAAATCAGAATCATTGCTTCTCAGAAACTCGTAATGATATTTACCATTAGTGTTGTTGTTGTTCCATTTTATTTCTGGATATTCAGTGTTTCGGATAAGGGGCAACTTGATACGGAAATCATTACCATTAAAACTTTACAATGGGGAGGATGAGTAAGAAAAAAAGTTTTACGAGAGATAAACACATTGTTTATTTTTTTTTCTCTCGAAAGGGTTTTCTTAATAAACCACAAAAACCAAATATGAGGTTATGGCATGCATAAAAGGAAGGGAAATCAATCTGAGTAATTATTTATTCAATGCTCTCTCCATTACTCCACACTTTTCTCCAAAATAGACTTTCTGAGTCAATCGCCTCACTATTTACAATATTATGAGCCATGTGCCATGTGACTTGCCTCTTTGTCCTGCTTTCTCCTCTAAAACCGCATGCATATATCATTGCTTCCAGAAGAAGTGGGCACTGCTGGACAGTAGACAAAATTTCCATTGATTTTTTTATTCCACTACTACTGGATATCGATATTTACGTCATGCGATGCATGTTAGCTGTCATTTTGTATCGGAAAATAGAAATTACACCCTTGCATTCTTTACATTGAAAAACATCCACACTTTTCATGTATCCTGGAGCTGGACAACTCTGGATATTAAGTCTGGAAAATGACAATAGAAGTTTAATGCCCTTTTTTATTCGCAATTTTTTTTATATGGATCATGTACCTATACAGCTCGTAGTACTATATGATTGTGCAATATTATCATTCATTATATAATTATTTTTCCCTTTCTGATAGACAAAAGCAATAAAAGTTTGCAACTTTGCAAGGTTTAAAAAGTATACATTGATACTAATGTGAGGGGTGATGACATGAGAATGCGAAACGTGAGCCAATAAAGTATAATGAACTGTTCCAAAAAAACTAACCCATCACGGTAGACAGACAGGAGGAAATTTTTCATTTCATACCTATGGACAATACGTAATTATTATGCATGCATAATAATTAATTATTTAGGGTATTTTTTAGCACAAGCATAATTTTTGCCAGCGTGCATGGGAAGGAAGGTGAACTAGGCTATTAACTATAGTATGAAGAAATGAATGGCAATTTAGCTTCTGACCATAAACAATTCACCTGTTGTGGAAGGAAGGAATAGAGGGTAGCCTTGGATCATGATTTTTTTTCCTCAAATTATCTGCAACCTTTTTTCCTTCTTTTTCCTTCCATTCCGTGTTTGAGACAGTGTCCATGAAAGTGATCACTGGGATCACATCCTTTCCCAATAAAAAGGAACATGTGCAATCCTCCTCCAAAAATATCAGCTTGCCTTGAATAAGAGTCCCACATTTAAAAATTTCTAATCATTAGTCATCATCTCTTTTCTCAGCTGTTTACTTTACATTTAGTTCAGAGCAAAGCTCATCATAAAAAATCATCATATCAACTTTATATAAAAAAAAGAGTTGACAGCTCTTGCGATGCAAAATAAACGGAGGATATAACAGTGAAACGTCACATACTCAAAAAGCAGAGATTATTATCGGTCGTCACATCATCATCATCATGTCTTGGTTTCCAATAAAAAAAAAGCGAGCACTCATTCAGAACTCTTTTTCCTGTTTTCTTTTTTTTTGACATGACAAGTTCACCAATGAATATTTAGAGTGGAGGCTGCAGGAGGAAGCTTTTTCATGTAAAAATCTGATGATATCTTGACTTCTTTCTTGTCATCATATGAATTTCATAGCAATGATTTTTTTTCATATAAAGTTCCTCCTGGAAATTTGTGCCGAGTGTTGGTGACCTTTTGACCTGACACCGACACTCTACCACACCATAACACCAAGTCCGATGACATCTTCTTACATAATACTTTTTTGATTGCATCAAATATTATGGAGCATTATGCGAAAGCAACAATAGAAAAGATTATTATAAAATCCAAGAACTTTCTAAAATAGCAATCATGTTGCTAACATAATAGCTTGTATAAGAGAAGGAAAGGGTTGAAAAATATATTGTTTTGTTTGTGGTAGATATATAGGGAGTAAAATGTGGTGTTACGTTCGTTGAGATTGAGAGTACAATTTTTTTTCTGCTTGTTAGTTAGCTATTGCGACTATGACGGCACAAGTGAAGATTGGAAAAGGGCAAAGTACGCCAAAGAGAAGCTGTGTTGCTGTTCACACAAGAGATCTTGTGTTTTAAGTAGGTATTCATTTCTTTTCAGTGTTCGCAAATGTGGCAGAGCAGAGAGCACTAGAGCAGCAGCTTGTTTTGCTGTGGTAAAAAATATTGTATGAGCTTTATGAGCAATACTATTATTATCGTAATAAGCGATCATCATAAATACAGATGGAATGGTAGTTTTGGAATTGGAGAAAACCAAAGATTCAGACAAGTCGTGAGCATGGCTTGGGGTAAAAGATTCTTTAAAGCAGTAAAAAAGTATATGTCTCCTGTTGATTCACTCAAAAATTCTTATGCTGATGATAGGTATAGAAAAAAAATTTCATGTCCAGACAGTCTATTGAGAAATGTTTACAAGTTTGAGGATTGATTTCACAAAAAAATGACATTTTGCATAACAAATGGGAAAAGTTATTGGTCAAGGCACGAGTCAACGGAAGCTCTGGAATATGAGATTTAAATGCCCACACACACAGTCCATAGAAGATTTTGCAAGGGAGAGTATCGGTTTGTTGATGATATCAGTTAAAAAATAACTAGATAATGTCTCATGTGTCATCCATGTCATCATACCTACCTTTCAGCGATATATATTTTCCAACAGCTTTTTTAATTGTGACTTTAGCTTTTCCATTGGAGCAGTCGCCATATCTCCACTAATGTATAGTGTGTATGATGAAGCAATCCACATCATTGCATTTTATTTGTACAACCCTTTCATATAGATACGACGAGTAGATAAAAAAATGTGAACTTTTGCTGTTGGTGCTTTTCGCAAACTGAACTAATCTCCTGTCCTGAGTAGTGTATGCAATGCACTACCAGAGTTCCTTATCATTTTTTTCCACCGTAAAAATTCTATATTCAGCCGAGATTCAAGACTTGGCTTCAAATTAAAAATCTAAATTTGCAAAAGTGGGGGGTACGCTTTTCTAAAGAATTTATTACGGTTTATTGTACACCCAATGTTCCCTCTCCCTCACGACGGTGCGGTGTTGTTGGTGATGATGATGATCTTGTGAAGAGTAATGAACGCTGCCGCTGCTGTTATAACTGAACACAGCTGCAAAATCTTCAACAATTTAAAACTCCAACTGTCCATACAACATTTTCCACATATCTCCAATTAAAACCGATTCTTTTTGAGCACCTATCTTAAGCATTTGCAATCCATTCTATATGAATGCTCCCATAAAATCTTTATACCAACGCATGCAGCCGTTTCATGATATATTTTTTCCATCATCATAATCATCATCATCATCACCAATCACACACCAAGTTTTGCCAACCTTGCATCCTTCTTCTCTTCTATATATACTTGCATAGCATTGTTTTAAAAAACTTGAGAGTTTGCTCAGTGCTAGACTACCTTAAAAAACTTGAAACATGCATCATGCATACCTACTGCATACTTCTACCACGTTAGAAAACTGTTGCCACTTTGCAAAAAAATAGTTTGAACGCAATATCACGACACGCACTCACTCTCAGAGCTCTACACTATTTCTCACAAAATTCTCTCTACCTTCGCATTGTTCATATCATCTCATAAAGCTTTGTGGATTCAATAGAAGGCGAAAAAACAGAGGAGGAAATGTAATAGTGCTTTTATGCACTTGACTTGACTCACTCTCTCATATAAGCTACCTTACTACTTGTTCATCTTTCATTCTTCGCCCTTTTTTTCTATTCAAAAAATTGCATTGCGTTTCTTCACATTATTTATTCCCATTGTTTAGCTCTCGAGCTCTCGCATACACACAGGTAGGCATATAGCGAAATTATCAAAGTAGGGAGAACGGTAATGCACATTTATTTTGTTGTAATTTTTTTTCTTCTCTCTGCATTCGTTCGAGAGAACAGTGCTGTTGACGATAGTGATGATGACGATGACGACGCCACGACGATGACAAGTAGATTGGTTGATGTTTTGTGGTGGTTTTTTGGTGGCATAGTGGCATGCATGGCGGTGGTGGAGGAGAGAGCCTTCATTTAAGCGAAATATATACATTCGCGATGCAGTTTTGTACTATAGAGAGTCATATAGCATGACAAAATAAAATGTAGAGTTAAAAATATTATTAGTCTTTTATACACGAGT
This sequence comes from Willowsia nigromaculata, assembly GCA_034700605.1. Classification (NCBI taxonomy): domain Eukaryota; kingdom Metazoa; phylum Arthropoda; class Collembola; order Entomobryomorpha; family Entomobryidae; genus Willowsia; species Willowsia nigromaculata. The sequence goes on along the minus strand of JAQIXX010003651.1, from coordinate 1,802 downwards.
ATACACCAAAATTGCATGGCTATTTTCATCAAATGTTATCCACCAACTCTACCAATAATTCGACCTCATAACCCACTTGAGTGAGAGGAGTACATAATCCAATCCAATCCACAATGTACACCAAGTAATGTGCTAATGCCATATTCATTATTAGTTTCTACTGTGTGCATGTTTTATATATGGCTCAATATTTAAGTATGCAACTGCAACTCTCTTAAAAAATATACACACACACATTGCTCCCTATGTCTTGACTATACGTGCAGAAAATAATATTGTTATTTTATTTATCGCCAAACGTAGTTTTTTTAACTGCACACATTACACATATCGTAAGTGTGTGTGTGTGTGTGTGAATGCGAACAGAAAATGTAGCAGATGATGTTGAAAGTCTCGCTCAAAAAAAAAGGGTTGCATTTTATTCACACAGAAAACTCATAAAGTATCTCTGTGGTGTCGTGTCATCATGATGAAGGAATGCATTGCAAAATGCGCAGATATAAAATGAATGGGGATAGGCTAGGATTTGAGATTATACGTAGATATTTTCCTCTTTAGAGGAATTACGGTATTTGTTGTTGGTGTGGTGGTAGTCCTTGTACACAATTTTTATTCACAAGAGTTTTGCATGCACCACTCAAATAAAGCTTGTAGAAAGATGTAATGTGCAACCTTCAACGAAACTAAAAAAAGAAGAACAAAAGGCATACCAGACTCGATAAATGCGCTTGTCGTATGAATTTATATAGTTTTTTTTCAGTGAAAAAGTCAGTGAGACTGTCAATATCACTATTTATTTTTTTCTCAACGCCAACGTCAACTTTACTACTGTTGCGTTTTTTGATTGCTGACGCGAGTATACTGTATATGCAGCCGTTATACCACTACTAGCAAGGGATTATATTTTTTATTATTTTTGTCTTTTGTTTTCACGTGGTTCTCGTGCTAGTGGTATGGTAAATGATGAGCCATTAAAAATATATGTATATAGTGAGAAGAGAGTATGCTGCAATAATGGGTTGAGACGAGCACATGGCCATAAATGATGATGATGATTGTGATGATTGTTTTATTTGCTTTTTGACCAGTCCTACAAGGAATGGGCTGGAGAGATCATTATATAAGCTGTGGGATGAGATGTGAGGAGAATTGGAAGAGAAAAGGGGGAAGTAGATGGATTGATGGAGAAAAGGCATAAGAAAAAAAGATGAAGTGCTTTAATGTGCGGCTTGGGAGAAGGGGAAGAAGGGTAAAAGCGAGTAAATCTTGCTTTTTCGGGATTTATTGCTTGTTTGGAATGCAGGTGGTTATTTGTCAGCAGTTGACAATAATGAGAGCAAAATCTGGGAATGAAAAGGCAACAATGACAAAAATGCGTTTTAGATTTATGGGGAAAATTGATAAAATAAATTTGCATGAGCAATTTATTAATTATTTGTGATTTTATTTATGTTGAAACAGGATACCGCATCATCAGCAGCGCACCCAACTAAAGACACGCCAATATCCTCCTCAGAAGGATCCACAATGGGCGTCGCGTCCCTCGCCACGAAGCGTCACTTGGAGTCGCCCATCGACGGAGATGAGGTGGTCTCTGCGAAAATAGCAAAGCTGAACAATAATAATAACAGCATCAACAATAATTTACCCTTGGTGGTAACCGTCGACTCTCCCACGGTTGGAGGGGGTTGTGGGAGTGAGCTGGAAACAAGCAACAATGCCAGTAGCCAAAATTTCCAAACAGGTGGCCAACAACCCGAACAACAATCAGGAGGAGGAGGAGATAGCAGTGAGCTAGTGAC
>JAQIXX010003650.1:0-18824 GCA_034700605.1 Willowsia nigromaculata | reverse complement strand
TGGGCTTGGAACCGCCTGTAGGACCATAAAATGAACGGGCATGTCAAATTTCAGCTCATTCGGTTGAGAACTGTGGAAATAATCCACTACCCTTTGAAATTGTCAGTCCTCACCTTCCGCGCCCCGTAGCGGCCGAATCTCAAATTATTTTAAACAACTCAACATACAGCCTATTACTCATTTTTAATGAGGAATCATCCTATGATATTAGTTTTTGATTTTAAAACATTCGGTTCAAAGTCTTCAAGGTAAGGTATGGAGTTACTCATATATGGTTCTAGTTTCAAATCTAAATCAATCAAAATTTATATACTAGGTATGTAGTCCAAATTCAACCAATTATTAATTACGATTTTGACACTGGAGACATTTTTGTCTCATGTCCTTGCTTGCAAAGGAAGTTAAATTCATTACAACAGTTTCTTGATATAAATAAGAAATGTGAAATATGTCCCTCTAAAATTGAAGGACTTCTAGAATTTAAATCAATAGGACACCTTAGAACTTCCACCGCTCTAAAATCCAGTGGATGTGCATCAAATGACAGGAAAGTCTTTTTTAAGAGTCCGGGTTTCTGTCAGAATGGCTACATAACTGGGTTTATGATATCTGGAAGGTCGCTAAATATCTATTTTTCAGCCAACGAAGTAAAGTTAGGTTCGAAAATTGCAAACAAATACATTTTACAAATTCATGTGTTACCTGTTATGGGATTTGATAAAAGAATAAGCAATGACTTTGTCCATTCAAAAATGAAAGTTCTGGCGCAATCAAAAACAATTATAATGTACTGTAGCAAAATTTCTGGAGAAATCAGTGAAAACTGGGAAGAACACGCTTCAATTGTTCCATTTGAAATTTGGGTGGCAATCACTATTGTATTTCTAGTCGTTAGCTTCATCCATAAAAATATCATGTATGGACTTGACTTCCTGTGGCAACTTCTTGAAAAGTCTTTAACAAAAGCGAGACATTTTAAACAACTTCTTGTCTCTCTGTATTTGGGAAGTCTCTTTCTTAACTGCATGTACTCAGCAGAATATTCTTCAGAGAATCTTTCGGTCAGATTGCCCACATCTTTGAAGGACCTCGCAGCAAAAGGATACCAATTTCATATGCCTTGGGAGACACTGTTAGCTCTTCAGTTTGCGACACCTTTAAATTTTCGAACAGCTTTTGCTTCAGAATTTGGGGTTAGCAACATTAGCAAAATGCTGTCGGTTAAAGGTAATTTCTGCAATAGAAAATAGAAAGACAGTAGCGGAAAAACTGGTGGATTTGAAGATTCTTCGTATTACCAGTAGAGGAAACCAATTGTTTAGCTCAAATGCATTTCTAGTAAAAGTATTAGGTTTAGCGGATAAGGTCATCATTCCAAATAAATTTCTATGTGGGTCCATTCCAAATTCGGAGAAAGTGTCCTCACATTTCATACTTGGTTATATTTCTTGGGGTAGACGTTCTGAAAAATTTAATGAATATTTTAATAGACTAGATGAAATGGGGATTATTAGAAGGATGCAAGATTAGATTGCAGAAATGGAGTACCTAATGGACAAGACTAGTTGGTCTCCACTGATGATCAGTCTTCGAATTCCTTCACCATTGCCACTGGAATCTCCACTTGGCATTGCAACCTTACTTCAAATTGCTATGTGCTTGGGAATCTTTCTTTGTTGGTTAGTGGTTCGGTTCATAAATTGTGTATCAGATTGGAGAACATTTCTAACATCCATAGCAGGCATGGTTATCGATGGCGTCAAATATAGTTTCGTTAGCTCACTATTGCTCAGATTTTTGTTCTAACTTGAAAGGTAACGGCGTAGTAAAATATTAATGATGCTTCAGTATATTATGTCAAAATAAAAACATTTCATTGCGTATGTATATTAACTTTAAAGGGATAACTCACAATAACATAGCCATACATACACTAACAATTAATATAGAGTTTGTTTAGTTTTCAAACAATGTTTTTATGACATAGAATGGTTAATAAATAAATATGAAGCAAATCAAAGCAGAAATGTTTATAAATAAAGAACTTCCTTTCATTCTTTTAATATTCCATGATTTTAGAGTTCCTATCATAAAATGTTTTAAAATGTGAACAAATCATGTAGAAGCAAATCGTTGCATGCTTGCATATTTGTCATATTTTGGACTTTTGTGTCCTATCTCCTATGACATGTATATTTGAGAACTGATTATATTATGTTCTATTTAATCATGTTTGCTATAATTTTAGGAAATTGTTTGTCGCATTAGATACTTTTGAACTAAAAATAGGACACGCTTTCCCAGAGTATTTTTTATATCTGCGCAAGTTAGTAGATACAAAAAAATTATGTGTAAAAAACGGTAGTGTGTCATTGTATTTTTCAATCGATATTCTTTAGAATATCTATATTAAATAGAGATAGGGAAATTTTGTCATGTTTTGCTGACTTTTCGTGCATATTTGCATGCATATTTTCTTCTACTCTGTTTATAATCATAAGAATTTCCACAAAAAGTCAAACAAAATTATTAGACATTTCATAATTCTTGTTGTCTATTGGCATGAATCTAGTTGGGGTACTGCTAGTTATTTTTTTTGATGAGTTCTGATAGAAGATGATGTTCTGTAGTGGCATTAATATATTCCAGTGCTTCTTAGCGACTGGAATATTTTAGGTATTTTGTTGGCTTGCCATTAGTGTTATTACAATCACCTACTTAAAATTTATTTCATCAATAATTTGCGTGTGCCATTCGGTTGTGTATATGCTTTTACTCGTACTATTCAGACCTTTCATCGCTTTGATTGACTCACAACTACCCTCCCCATGTCAGTGAGTACATTAAGAAAATTATGACCTACAGTACAATTTTTTTCATAGAAACTATTTCAGAACAAGCGATGCCATGCGCTTTTTATCTGCGATGAGAAATCAGTTCTTAAAAATCCATAATTTTGTTTTCAACGAAATCACAAAGTATATTTTGCCTACATTTCACACATCACGGTTCTAAATCCTGTATACAATACGTTTTCAAAACTTCCCTTCAACAAAAATTTTAAAGATAACTGTATGTTTGCGTTAGATGAAATTGAATAGCAGACATTGCATTAACAACTTGTATTCAGCTTGTATGATATTTACATTTGTTTTCTGGAGGTTTTTTGAAGAAAAAGACGCCTACGTTTGTCTTGCTCATCAGGTTTTTTAAATAGGTATATTGCTTTTCAAACGATATAAACTAGATAATTGTTGACCACAACTCCGCTTTTACTCAGTTTACTTATACTTTTCGACAAAAAAAAGGCCACATCGAAAGTTTACGGACTAATACTATAAAAATTTCCACAGAAACATACATATGCAATTAGTTTGATTAGTTTTTCAAAAACTGTTTTAAAGTGAATAGTGGTTACATACTGCATTAGGATTGTTAAGCAACCAATAATAGTTTTACGTATATTGTTTTTTTTATAAAAGGGTTGTGGTAAAGCTAAAAAGTATTTCATGCCACTTATTATTTTCAAGTGGTCTTAAGTAATTACTTTTAACTCGGCGGTTGTAGACAGTTAAGAATTGACAATCCCGAGTCGAGGTTCGTCACATTCCAGTTTAAGTATTTCTAATTGCTTAAGATTAGGTAAATTCAGTTAATATTTTAAAGCTATCTAAGTCTAAAACTGTAAACTGAGAAACCTTTTGACAATTGCAGAATTACAAAAGATCAATTTAATTAAGTTTTTATGAACAATTTAAGGACAAGAGACTTGAACACAAAAGTACTAATGAAGTTTTTGAAGATTTATCTAGTTGGTACAGTGAAATAATATAAAGATTTTATAAGCCACAGTAAGGCCAGCAGAAACTCCAATACTTTCATTTGGGATATACATTTCCAGATTCTCAATTAAAGTGGCTTTCAAAATTCTGCTTTTATACAAAGGACAATGCATTTCAAGTTACTCATTCGGATTTTACACATTTTCTGCCTTGAAACGGTATGTGTATACTGTAGTAATGAAACAATTGGTAATGAATTGAGTCTTATGGACTTTTTTAACAATGTGAACAATCACCAGAAGGAATATAGTTCGCCTTATCAATTTAAAATTATCCCAAGGGAACTAAAGACATACAAAGCTTTAGAAAAACTACCACTGGACGAGCTTAGGTACTTTGTCTCGATCTTTGGATCTCAAAAATGTGTGATTCTAATTGATAATTATTATGGGCTTAATATACCTCAAAATATAATGTACCCAATCATATTGAGACAACAAATCGCAGGCATTTACTCACGTTCAAAATATTCAGGTCCACACGCTATTTGGTTACCAATAAGAAGCTTCAAAAACAAATTACCAAAAACTTGGATGGTTTCATTACTTTGCCATCCAGAGCGAAGGTCTTGGCATCTCAATAACTGTTATTTTGAGACAGAGTTCCTACCATACAGCATGACATCAAGACCCTGGCAATGTGAAGTGCAAATTTCAGTTTTCGTTCCTAAAGCTGCAATAGATATTAAACCAGATTTGCGACGTCCACAAATCTTTAGGCATTCACATAATGTATGGTTACCCTTCTCAATAAGAACACAGGAAACTCTTCCAACTGTTATTACAAGACATATAGCATTGGTTCCAAGTGCAATTAATTTCACATTTAAAGATATCCGTCGTTGGTTTGATGAGTCCTGGAATCAGAACAATGGAGAATTATCAGACCTTACTGACGTTGTTTTAATGGTATCGAAGATATTTCCTAACAAATCTGAAAGATACTTATACTGCAGACAATGTGTGCCGCAATATTTTCAAAAACTTTCACCGATTGAGTCGCATGAGTACTTTCGAGCATATACGATAATAGCTTCTCCCGAAATTCGTAAACCATTATTTATTGAACCCATATTACATTCATACGATCTTACACATTTCTTTGAAGATAATCGAAATGACTTGGATGTTCACATGGCGTTGTGTCCAAACAGGCTTAGCAAAACTTTACTTCTTTCTAAAGGCTCCGCGCGAGATAACGTAGTTCAAGGACAACTTGATTTATTGCTGAAGATATTTCATAACTACACTTATTTTACTGGTTCTACCACGAAATGCAGTAATGGTGAAACACAAATCCGAACAAATTTGGATAACCACTTGTCCACCCTCTACGAAAACAAATCACTCGTAACGTATATTCGGTTACGCGACCTCGGAATAAAGAAACTGTGGAAGAATGAGTTTTACGTTGAAAATATCTTATCAGGATTGCGTTTTATTGCTTGTGGGTACGCTGACACAGAATCGCTTGGATTTGGTCAGCTTTTTATAGTCTTTGATTCTAATATTTGGTTAGGGATTACAATAACAGCTCCTTGCTTAGTTGTTATTTTGAATGTACTAAAAGCCCACAGGTCAAATAATTCAAGTTTTTATTTATGGGAAATTATAAGGGCATATCTTGCACAAAATCTGACAGAACGAATATCTCGAAGAGTTGTTACAACTAGATTAGTTCTTCTACTATTTTATCTTGCAACTATTGTCTTAAGTAATGCGTGGAAAAACGATAACGTGTACAATATGGTTCTCCCCCGTAAGACTGTTCATCCACAGACAATTGATGAGCTTGTGGTCGACAAATACAAAATTTACGGCAGAACAACTCGGATGTCTTTTGATTATGGTTACAAGAGTGGTACTAACGTGATTAGACCGAATGCTTTTGTACTTTCCTCAGGTGAATACGCAATTTTAGGAAGATCGGAAGTTGACATCTTACATAAGCATTTCAGTGAACTGCTATATAAAGTATCATCCCTGCACCCATTATTACAAACGATTTTCATTCAAGCTGTAGAAGCCGCTGAACCTAATATAATGGAGTCCAAACAAACTCAAAATTGGCGCTCAATGTCTGGAAATGATCAAGTCAGGTACTCTGTATCAATTATAGATAAGATTTATTCTCAAATGGAAGAGAGCCTTCTGCGAAACCAATTAAAAACTTGTGAAAATATTGCACTTGTTTTGCCAATTAGTATGTGTACCAACTTCGCAAATTTCTTGTATAGTTCAAATATATCATCAGAAAACGTTCACGTAGGGACCAAGGAAGCGTTTTATAAAACTGGAACAGTATTTAAAATTAGAGGAAACACGCCATTGTGGTTGTGCAAAAGACTTAAGAGAATATTAGAGAATGGAATATTGAATTGGTGGCAACATTACGTTAAGGAAACAAGCACTGATATGCGTGTCATTTATCCAAATACGGAACTGAAGAAGCCTACAATGACTGGAAATGTTTTGATAATATTCGTCGTCTTTTTAATTGGAATGTGTATTTCAATATCTACTTTTATAATGGAGAATATTCGAAAAATTCCGTATGGATTAAAGAAAGTCGTGCGCTTTATTCCTTGTGTGATAAAAAATATATTTTACATTTTGTGCAACGCTCTAAAAGCATCAAGATATTATTTACTAATTGTCCTGTTCCGCAATCGTACGAATGTAATTAAAAGGCATAGACATATTTATCGCAACCCTGTAGCCCTACAATCTAAAAAATGAAGAGTTTGAGCCAATATAGTTACATGTTTTTCTCTCATTGTATATTAGCAGGGAACAAGGTGAATAGTTGCATTCTTTTAAATTCTTATGAAGCAAGCAGTATTTTTATATTTAAAATAACTAAATGCTACTATAAAGTACATTGAAACCACAAAGCAGAAACCTTGTCATGATTGAATTCAATCTTAACGCCAGTATTCATTTTAGTGTATGGTAACTTTAATCAAATGGTTTGAACTATTGTAGTAAATAGTCCAAATCGTAAGCGCTTGTTGAGATGCATTTATATATTATCGGACGTGGAATTTCTTACGCCACTCGGCCGCGGCGCGGCAGGGATTTTTCAGGAAGGAATAGAATATCAGGGATTTTTTCTGAAATTTTTAGGGGTTTTTCTGAAATTTTTAGGGATTTTTCGAAATTTTCAGGGATTTTCCGACATTTTTAGGGATTTTTTCGGGAATTTCGTTTTTTTGTTCGTCAGGGACGACAAATTGTTCAGGGATATTTTGGTCAAAATCCTATTTCCAGGGATTTTCTGGTTAGTAGATTTCAGGGATGAAAATCTGTGAGTCAGGGACAAATGTAAGAAATTCCATGTCCGTATATTATGATAGCGTAAATGCTACAACATATGAGTGAAAGAGTCATGTTCAAATGGAGATAAATGCGCTGTCCTAGAAAGAAAGGCTCTCATTTGATACTTCAAAGTCCAGAGCTTGTGTATCTCCAGACGAAATTGAATAGATGATGATATATTAATGGGTGAGCAATGGTCAAACTAAAAACATCCCCGCGTCGTTTAAGACGTCCAGAATAATGGGAAGTTAGATGGATTTCATCATTGTACACCGTACATAACCTCAATTTTTTTCCTTATGCTAATATGTTGTGCAGAAATGACAAATAAAATAAAGAAATATGATTTCAGTAACATAATCACTCACTCAAATTGCTTCGTACTGCATTTTATTTTTGAAGTTAACTAGTTTGAAGTGCATACGTTTCGGGTCTAGGCTCTTACCGCGGTATACCACTTCCGCGCTTGGGTTCCGAACCGCACAAGACCCGAACCGCGCAGGTCCTGACCCGCGCATGACTTGAACCGCGCAAGTCAATATACACTGATATGCAACCATTTCCTTTCATGGCACTTTTATGAAGTTTGTATGGCTTGTAATGTTTGTATTGAGAGAAGAGTATTACTAATTAATTAGTAATAACCATAATGCATTATACTATATTATGCTGCAGCAAACTACTGAAAATGCATAAAATATTATACAGCTATTTTCCCATATATGATTCACTCCAGCTAAACACAAACCCAAGAAAATACAAAGTCCTCAGAATTTAACTGGAAAGTTGCATGTCACGGTTGCTTATATTATGGCTGCATTAAATAAAATGAATCAAAGTAAAGGTTGTTTTCCTCATTCAGTTCCTCCACATATACTTCCACAATTAAAAAATTAAGATGAGCATTCTAAATGTTGTTACAACGGTAATTTCTTGCTTAACTAAAATTAATCCCCAATCTCAAGTTAAGCCCCAATGTATTCAATGTAACAGAAAACCCAACCCAGAAAAATATTGTTGGCATTTTTGACATTTTTAAGTATCAGAACAATTGTATAGCCAATATTGTGATTGACTCATCAATATTCTGATGATCCTAATAAAAAAGATTCGAAATTCAAAGTCCCAGCATGATACGTCTCAGCTAAAGTATGAAAAAATACATTAGTATAATTATCATACAAATAGTCTACCAATAATTAATATTCATTCATTTTAATAAAAAAACTGATCCAAGTCACTGATCTTGAAATATTGCAAACAAAGAACTTATATCAAACTTGTTGTAATGTAAGCTTTCTAATGAACATGGGAGCTGTCAAAGCAATTGCAATTCTTTCCCCTGTTCTTGGAATAAACAATCTTGTCTTTTTGTACAATCCCGGAGGAAATTACAACAAGTACTTTGTCTTGCTAAATACCTTCTTTGGATCAACACAGGTAAACGTTTACTGTAAAAACACATCATAACTGTTTGACAAGCTTTCATTTATTTTTATATTAACTTTTTAGGGAATATTCGTTTCCATCGTGTTTTGTTTGGCTGATAAGGATGTACGTGCTGCGATTACGCGTGCTATAGATAGAAGAAAGGCCAGACAAATAGATACTCCTACTCGTACCCAAAATGGTTTTCCGTTAGATGTTACGGCATTAAGGGAAATGCTCAGTCGTTCCGTCAACATTATAATGGTAACATGATTCTGGAACATACTGTTTAAAAATTACTGCAGTGGCCTCTTGCTTCTAAGATAATTCATTTAGAAAGCATGTGTGTATATGTTAACATTTTGAGCCCACTTGGGGGTTAGTTGACACATGCGGAGTTCTGCGATCTCGGATTTTTGTTGTGCCAATTTCGAATGACGTATATTTAGATTAGCTTAAATATTTTTGCGTTCGTTCGAGCAGATTTACCCTCAAGTATATGAATATTGTAATTTATTATGATTGCAGTAAAAATTAAAGTTTATTCAAACCTTTTTATCTCTAGATAAGTTTTCAAAATCAGTATGGCGTAGTTATTATTTTTTTTGAAATATTCCAGATTTAAGAGTAAAATTTAGCAATGCGTGATATTATTATTGAAAATTGTTAGATCAAAAGAGAGAGAGAGAGATTTTCGTCAAAGATGCTTTAAGAACCACGAAAATCATACCATTGAACCGCTGTAATTAAGACTGATGAGTGATGACTGTCTCCGTTTGTCTATACATGTAATAATGCATTTTGTAACATGCCTACAAAATGCTAGTTGTCGTCGGAAGGTTTTTAATATAAGGAACGCATGAGTAACGTAGGACATTATATTGAGGAATACAAAATATTAATGATAAGTAATTCAATGTAAATGTTAATAATAGATAAAAAATCAGTTAGAATATATTGGAAAAATGGTAGAAACTTTGTCCACGCGTTATGAATGTGACGTGTATCAACATGTAGTGGAAATGATTTTGAATACCATGCATTCATCTTGGGATTCTAACTCTAATTTTTTAAATCCTTCTTTAGAATTTTATAGTAGTTGAACAATCAATTGATCATTCTGATAGTTAGTGGACGCAATGCGGTTTGCTTGAGTATTAAGAAAAGGTTCTAGGAAGTTTGAAAATATGTATTTACAGCAAGTTCAAACGAAAGATTCTGACGCTTTCCTTAAGTAGATGATGGAAATTGATACAATATGATGAGTTTTCTAATCTAACTTCCATAGAAATTGGGTCTTTCCATACAGGTTTCTTTTGAAATTATCGTAGATAATTTGATTACCAAATATGTACATAGTTTCATAAAGATGGAAAAGAATTTTTTATGAATATGTTCGTACAATTTAATGTAGTGGATGTTAAATCATATTTTATGTATTTACATTTTTATCATGAATGAGGATTGCTAATATCTAATTATGTACTAACCTTGCCTTGTATGTAATTCATTTTTTACGTGGTATTGAAAATTTATTAAAAGTTTTATTTCTATTTGATGACGGAAAAGGACCGATTACAAAAATCCATGAGATTCATGGAATAATTTTTTAAACACGATGCTCTATTTGAATTCGACATTTCACATATTAGAAATTACTTATTTCTGTATTGAAATATTACGATGCTTAAAATTCTAGTAATGAAACATCACAATATTGGTTCGGTATTATGGTTTTAAGTAGTCGGTATTTGAATATTTGATAAATACCAAATGCCTTCGTTTACACCATTACTCAAGAAGTACACCGATGTCCGTGTCGGATCCTAATTTTTAATTATTTGACACTAATTCATATGTATAAGGGCATTTTGAGTCTTTCTTGCATTAGGACTTTGGCAAAGATGCGCAATATGACAGCTTATTGTACGTCAGTATTTTTGATAGACCCCATAGACTATCGTGAAAAACCGGACATGTCATTTTTAAAGTTTGACTATGCATTAAATTTTAATGTATCTACGACAAAGCATCTAATAATTCCATTAAAGCATATACCAGGTTTAAGCTACATGTCGCAAAACAAAACTCGGTGCATGACAAAAATGTCTCGTGTCATTTAAACACAAACAAGCTACTATCAGCAACACAAGTTTAATATTCATTCGATTTTTTTATTCATCAGGGATTTATTGCCAAATATATAGTAGCAGATGAAAAGGAGGTAAACTTCAACGATATTATGCAATTCGTTGTACGTTCCTTCATTATGATTTATCTATACTTAAATGCTAACTAGAAAAAAGTTAAAACATCAAATTTTTACAAGTATGATTAAAAACTTTTCCAAAAAATTGATTTAATAAAAGACTTCGCATCTCATATCATAATCATAGAGCGATTTTGATGTAGAAATTTTCACAAACTATCATTTTTAATATTGATATTTAATAATGCAGATCATACAATTCATTGCCTTATTAACAATGGTATCAAAGCTATAACAGAAGATGGTGACTTATAAAAGATTAAAAACAAACTTAAAATTATGAAACAAGCATTAAATTGTAACAAAAATGAATCATTTAATCAAATACAGTGATTTTGACTTTTGTATAGTTATTTCATACTCCCTTTTGTAATTAGTAAGAAGTTAATTGTTCTCATAGTTACTACTCTAAAATACAAAAGAAATTGTACCTTTCTAAAGTACATCATTCCCCCCATGTACACTCTCAATTCTCCCAGGCTTTTGACCATCCTTGTTTCAATTTTCCCTTTTTGCTTCTTAAATAATCTCGATCTTGCTTTGCACGATGTTTTAAGTAACTTACCACCAAGGTTCAGAAAAAACCTTGAACCTATAACTATTAATAAGGCTGTTAAACAGTAGTTGATTAAAATGGACGTTGGAAGGTACTTGGAATAGTTTAGTAGGTTCCCCAATTGAACAACTAGAATGAAAATTCCGCCACCAAGAAATGTGGGCATAATGTTTTTAGAAAAATACGCATTTGCAATCTTATTAAAAACTAACATCTGCGTGTAAAGAGCAAAAGCTGTTTCAAATGATAGTCCTCTCTGAATTTTTTCACTGAAATTTAGAAATATTTTGAGTTTTTCAAACCCGGAAAGAGAATAGTGAGAGTAATAAAATTATTACCTTAACAATTTAATCCAAATAAATGCCAGGGCAGTGTAACTTCCTATTATCATAAGTGCAAATACTGCTCCGAACAACCCAAAAAAGCTGTGAGCCATATCCAATAGTGCATAAAGGGTGGCAAATAAAACGTTATCGTATATTGCTGAAGGCAAAAGCTGACTTGGCCAATAGTGCGGACTATACCGATGTGTTAAATGAGCGAGTAATGGCATAATAGGTTGAAAGTGAGAAAATATGGATGTAAGCATTACTGGCAGCATTAACCCCATTTCCGAATTTTTAGTAATTCCACTAACGTTTGGAGAAAGTGATAGTTGAACTGAAATCATAAACACACAAATATTTTGGTATTGTGATATGATGCAGGTTTTAGAATTTTGTGAATTACGTTGGAAACTTCTTCTGGTCTCGAATAATATATTCAGAAAATAAACTGTGTCCTCCAAGTTGGTCGCTACTAGAAAAATTATAACACCAGCAACAGTCCTGGAGTTAAAATGTGTGTAGAAAGTGAGGAACTCTTGCTCTGTACATGTTTTTAAAGTAACTCGCTTTGAAATCAGCGCCATGTAAATTAAGTCCAGAGTATAAGCAACACACATGATGGTCCATACAAGTAGTCTTTGAGGCGAGGTTATTTTCACAAGTGTAGAATTTGGTTCAGCATCTTTAGAATCGAAGTCGCAAGTATCGATGCTGGGAGGTTTCAAGGGAGGTTTAATAAATGTGTCAAATGGTAATGTGTATATTTGTCTGCCAGATTTGATCAAACGAATTAACCAATATTCCCACAAATCGGTCACTGTGCATTTCCAACAATATTCCAACATGGTTTACGTTTGAATAATTTAAATGGTAGAAATTGGACTTGTAAAATCTTGAGTTTATTTATGACGTCAATTTATATTGCTGATGACCCGCTATTTGGACGTCTTATTGTTCTTGACATTGAAAATTGGTTATAAATTTTTAAAATGGATCATGGTAGCCGTAACCATAATAACTTTGGCGATTAAGATACCCAAAAACCAATTAAGAACAAAGTAAAAAGTAAATTAGCTTTGTATTAAATGTATATATATACGATTATATAGAAATAAATACTTATAGTCTACGAACGGAAAGAACTGCGTTTCGGCTTAATGCTTTATTTGCATTACGCAAAAACAAATCAGGAAGCTTTTATAAAAGGTCGAGCTATCCTTAGATGACGCTTATGGAAACAAAGAAAATGTTCAATTCCTCTAGATTTCTAATCAAAGTTAGGGGAAAAGCTTGTTACCCATTACAATAAAGAGGAAACCAATTTATGTAGATATTTTCCATCCGTCAATACCAGCATTTAAATCCACCCGTGCATAGTATCCAACAAAAGGACATATTGTATCCCCTCAAGTGTAATCTAGTGATCAAGAAATTTTAAGTCGCAAGTAGTATTACAGTGTCCACTGGATTAAAATTAGGGAAAAAACTTTAAGATTTGATGAGAAAATTGCATATTTGTTGACATTTTCCAGTTCAGTCTCTAAAAAATATTGATAGTTTGGTAGAAAATAAACTGCAAGAAGTGGTAGTTAAAAAACAAGGGGCAAAAATATTTACCTGGAAATAATTGGTTAGTAATTAGGTTATACCTTTGTTCATCACTATTATTTAAATCGTTTTGCTCAAATGAAAAACGAGAGATAAAATACTGGTTTAGGACATATGTCATCCACCCAGGAACGGTTTCGGAATAGTCAAAACGGTTATTGCGTACACGTGCTTAATAATTTGATTATATAGCCTTTAAAAGCAGATAAAATGCATGGTACATCCTTTACCGTGGAAGCCAAATCTATACTTTTTAGTTGTTTTTCCCTTTAGTTTGATCTAAATCATAAAACACAAGATTCACGTCATAACAAACATTTAATACAACCATGTTCAAAGGTTTTGAGTATCCATGTAGAGTTATGCGTAAAATAAATATGTAATACATACTGCCTTTTCTTTTTAATAGCTTTTAGTAAAATGAATGTGAACATTATTTCAATCGATTGTATTTTTTTCATTTTTAAGGTATTTTAATGTAGGTATTAGTACTTGGCGAATTGGGAATTTAATTACAATCCCGGTATTTTGCTTTAAGCGTGAATGACTTGTCCGTTACCTAACTCACATCAAAATCATTTAAACTCTAAATGAAACATTGTTTTGACACAGCATAAGTTTTGGCTGCGTAAAGATTGTAAGCGTAACATGAAATACGAATGGACATAAAAACACAGTATTTGCTGATTGTTCGATAAAACGAATATTATAACAAACAAGTAAAATTTAATATTATTAGGTTGCCTACTGCCCAAGTACACGCCCAATTTTATCAGTTGAATAAAAATTATGACTCGTCTTTTTATGAACCCATGAAATTTGTTTTAACTAGAACGTTGTTTTCATCGCACATACATACACATACGTCATAAACAATAACCATATGTTACACGTTATAATCGTATATGAACGGATGGGAGGGCATGTATACACGGTCAATTTTAAATGTTTATTCCCCAAATAAAAATTTTGATGGCTGATTATATTGAAGCGCTGTATTCCTTGATGTTTATTGACCTTCAAAAAGTGGTCAGATGGAATCAATTGCCTGAACTTCCTATACCAATTAAAATTTGATTCTTGATCACAAGATATGTCCACCAAAATAATGTATCGTAGATAACAAGGCATAATGAAATTGTTGTGTAATATAAAATTTAGGTAGCTACAAACATAAACATACATATTAGGAGGAAGAAAAAATTACCGTTTGAAATGCTAAGACATGTCAACATAATATGCAAAATACCTTAAGAACCCCAATCGTAACAAATATCCACTCAAGATTACTGGAAAACGTTACTGCAAAAAGCTCATAAAAATAATTTATTAACTCATATCAAAAAAAAAGATTGCATTCTAAACTTTGAATGGCGTCTTGAAGGAGTGGGTTCAAATTTTAATGATCACATCACTATTCAATTTTATTACAATGTGTGGTATTGTATCAGTCAAGTATATCTCAAAAATTTCTGCGTCAGTCTACTGGTTTGCTCCAAGCATTTCAATAGCATACTGATAGTGTACATGGTTATTAATTTTATATCTGAAATACGCGAAAGCTCAAGAAAAGCGCTTTAAAGAACCATCGCATAGCTTGTAGCAGATTTCATTCACGAGAAATTTTTCTGATAGTTAATGCATTACGACCAATCTCATTCAAATTTGGGAATTACCTCCTCATAACAAAACAAATACAGGCGAAATTCTTCAATGCTATAACTGAGATAGCGGTGTCAAAACGACAAGAAAATGACAAAAAACTTGCAAGCTCAAATGACGATTGGGACAGTTGAGAAAACAAAAACTACGCCACTTTCCCGTAACAGACACAAAATGTCACAAACATTATAATTTGTCTGCATTACTTTTTTCATGAGAAGGTATCCTCCTCAATACTTCTTGATGTATCAATCCAAAATACTTCGAATAATTTCAGTTCAATCAGAGAACCATGCGGAGAACAATACAATCTCAGGATAGTTGTCACAGGATATTGCGCGTATAGAGCCTTGCTTCATATTAAGGTGAAATATCTTGCAAATGCGTATCAGAATCTTTACTACACTTGGTAATGTTCAAAACATTTTCTTACTTAATATTTCTAAAAACTGATTTGTGCCATGGATGGTTGCTAGGTGTTTCATGTAAAACTTAAGTCTACCTTTGTAGCGCATTTGACTATGCAGAGAGTTTTTAGCTTTGGATTAAGGTTATTAATTTTAAAGACAACGTTAAAAAATTACGTATTACATATGCATTGAAAAAGACATCTTTCTTGCCTTACTTTCCTGTTAGTAGTTTCAAAATAGACAAAAACAAAAATAATGTACATGTAACGTTGGTTATGTAAGCTACGCGATATACTTAGATAACATGAAAATTGAATTATGATTCTAATAACATCTATAAAAGACATTTTCCTTTTTTCAAAGGCAATGGGCTTTTGAGCTAAAAATAGATGTCCGCTGACGAAGCCGATGACGCAGAATGATAAATTCGGTAATACAATAGGATTAAGATAAATTAGTACAAACAATTTATGTCACAGATTCCTCGTTTGCCCACAACCAAAACGATCTATGCAAAGGAGACTGCTCATTGCTTTTCTTCCCAACTCTATGTCATTGAAGTTTTATGGACATGCACTAGCTAAACTTATGTACTCCGCCGATTTTTTAGATCATAGACGCCGATGCGTCTATTGGGAGGGGGCGCGTGATAGAGGGAGGCGTCTATTTACATCGAAGACTTTTTGGTCAAAAGGTTTTAAAAATATCTTCACTGGAATGCATACATATCTATGATAAACCCATAATATGTATGCAACATTATACACAGTGTATTGAAAAACACGTCTAAGGCAAACGCGATCAAACAATGTATTGTATATTAATTTACATGCACAGATATGCACTGTTGTACATACGGTAGTTTTAGAAAAACAAATTTAGATGGGGCGTCTACTAGGAGGGGAGGCGCGTATTAGAGGGGGGCGTTTAAAGTGCTCCGTCGACTTTTTAGTTAGTAGACGCCGGGGCGTCTATAGGGGAGGGGCGCGTATTCAGGACAGGGCGTCTATTTGGGATTTTACGGTATTGAAACTTCCCATAGTTCCTATTCGAAAGCCACTATACATAGTTCTTACGAAATATCCGGTCGTTTTGACCCTTACTGTTGGATTTCAAAACGTAGAATAAGAAAAGAATTTTACCTACACTTTACAAAATTAGCAATATTTTCACATGTAAAACGTGCGGGTTTGATTTTGATTGGATAGTACTAATGAAGCTTGGGATTTTGGCTTAGTACTCTTTGTTCTATTTCACAATTGATATTAACGTAATCCCAACTCTATCATTTTTACCGCCTACTCTTATTCAATTCATGCTTTCCCATTTCAGTTTGCATCATGATTTGCTTCAGCATTTATTTTTTAGAAAAAGCAGACTAAATATTACGAACAATATTATGGAGAATGAATGCTAGTACAACGCAACGCAGGTAGGAAGCACCAACTTTTATGTATTTATTTTTAATTTCATAATACATATATGATATATCTAGTGACTAGTGAATTAACATGTAACTGTTCAATGACTTTTTGAGCTAAAAATTGACTGAAAAATATGTGATTGTTGTCGTCTCATCAAAGAAACTGTAAGAATACTCAGTATTTCGTTGTGTGTATATGGCACGCTGCCTCCACTCGAGCTATTTGATTAATTATGTTTGACTTTTATTAGTCGTATTTGTAAAAGAAAATTTGAATACACATTCAGCGAAACACCTGGAACATGGTATTTTTAACTGTATAAAACAATCAGACTCAACATCAAACTTCATTACAAAGTTTTGGCATATTTCTATACTTAATATTGTATGTTGTTTGCTATAATGCAACATGACATGACTATGACATGTTGCATGGTATGTGAGAAACCCTTGCTGCTTCTTTTACGGCTTCTCATTCGTATTTATATAAGCAAAGCATGAGTTTCACTTTCTCTTGTGTTTTTACACCTACTGATTCTTTATTCTTTCCTCTCAAAAGTTTCCACTTTGGATTAAATTAGCTCAACTGGTTTCGTCTGCTTTACGAGGGTTACCATGCATTTCTATTACGCAAATAACCTTCTTTGTTTGGAGTACAAGGAGACAAAAAGATGAAGAGGCATATAGGCTTTTTTTAGAAGAGACATGTACTATTACGAATAATACTGAATCATGAGACTTATGCATGCCAAAGGCAATACTTTTAATAATTTATTTCGATTACGAAAGATGATCACCATGATAAGTTTTTAAAACTTCAAATCATGGCATTAAAACCTTCAAGTTAATTTTTATATCCAGTAATTAAAGGCTAATGACATGTAGTTTTGCCTAATCTTTAAACTAAAAGGCATGAAGCATCCGACACACCTGAGTTTTAAAATTCTCAAAGTATGTATTATGACGGCTACCAGGCACCAATCAATTCAACCAATGTGTTTATCTTCATAATGTTCGATGCCCAATGTATATGCTACTCTATCACAATTAAAAATTCACGACAATGTCATCTTTGGTCTCTCTCAGCTTAGACGAACACATAGACATCTAAAACATAAAAGGAAAAATAATATAAACCCAACTTTCTCTTTCTTCCTATTTTACTTTCTCCGTCTCTCATTTCTCATCAAAATGACTCTTTCATTCCCATTTTTTTCTCTTCCACTTTCTCCACCATCTTCATTTCCCACCATAGGCTCCAGAAAAGGAAGTAAAACAAAATCGCATTGCATACATGACAACTGTAGACATCCTTCCAGGTCCAGACTCAAAGACAAAGACAGCATAAATTCGCGACTCTGGAGACAGGAGGAAGAAGAGTTGCATGCATTTGCTTGGCTGGTGCACTGCACACAGCATTTCCCCTAATTCTCTACCTGTGCTCATATAATACTTCTTACCTGTTCTGCAACATGGGTATTAAAATCAACATCATATCAATCATCACACACATGTGTGAGCACTACATGTAGATATATATAGCCTGTTGTCGCGAACAGCTCTCTCTCTAAAGCCCTTGTAGACTTGCAGATAGTTTTGCAGTGTGCAGATTTCCACTTTTTGCGTGTGAATATGCGAGAGAGACTATGGCGGTGGGTGAGTGAGGAGAAGAAAAGGGGTGGCTACAAAAAAAACTAGAGACTTGGACTATAAAGAACACAAAGCTACGTTCTCTAGCTGTTTGTTTGAGCTGAGCTGAGAGAGAGCAGAGCTCTCGTGTGTATTGTCTGTTATCCTGTTTTACCCATATGTCTTCGTGTGTGGTCCTCCTGTCCATTCCATTTTACGAAGGGTTTTCTGCTCAGTGTGCTCACCTTGCAATCTGCTCAGCTGTGTGCTGATGCTGCTGCCTTCCTTTTTGCGCTGCTGCTGCTGCCTGCTGCCTGTGTATTGAGAAATCCGGATTGACTTTTTGGAGGAACG
>JAQIXX010003649.1:0-18828 GCA_034700605.1 Willowsia nigromaculata | reverse complement strand
TGAGAATATGATTTCAAATGAGACAATGTTGCGAAAATATATTGCAAATTCTTCCTTCTTTTTTCTTCTGCTTTCACAGCTTGGAAGCTAACCAGCAACTGAGCGGATTCATGATGAGTTCTTCCATTTTACTGCTTTCTATATTTTGCTAGGTTCAGCATTGTGGAAACTCCATTTACTCCAAAACATGGAGTTGGGTGTGCTTTGGAACGCGGGATGTTGGAAACGGCAGCTTTCACTGCAAAACCCCAGTAGCAGCTTTCACCAGAAGTATCGCTTTGAAGCTCGATTTGGAAATGAGATATTGGAAAATATGTGAATAAACCACATGCGATTTATATTTTTCTTGAAATTGGATATAGTTTGCGAAATATGCTTTTAGGAATTGGTTTTTCTTGCTAGAAATGGTTCGTCAACCTGTTGTCTTCCTGTATCTCCTATTTCATCTCAATTTGTGTACATTTTGTTCTGATATTCTCATTTTTATCAATAGAATTTTGATACCATATTTATAAAAATAATGAATGCAATCATCAATAACTGTTTAAAGCATCCTTGAAGAATTTGTCAAAATTTTAGTTAATCAAAAATCTGCACACGAGCGTAATAAATAGATGAAGTTTCTGTAATTTTACCGTCCACTGACACCATTTGTTTTGACGATTTGATTTTTATTGCGTTTTTTGAATAGAAGAATATTAGCTTTTACTGTTTTGAATAACAAAGTCTATAAGACATTTTAAGCACGTGTAAACGCAACCATCCGTAAATTGCTTAACATTTAATTTTCAAATTATTTAAGAATTCTATATTTTACTTTTGTGTAGGTTGATAAATTTTATTCTCTGATCTGCATACTGCGCAGGAGAGTAAGTGACCTATAGTCATGAAAGCACCTTCATAAGCATACAAATTTTTGTGTCTTCTAAGTAGTTCTTCTGTCTTCTTTTTAGTAATGCTAGTCAACGATTTTGCATGATCCGTTCTTTTGGAAATGTCATTTTCTAGCTATATTGAATTTAGATAGAGAATGCAACGTAAGTGACTTAACAAGTGATTATCCTGTCTAAAAAGGAAATATTGCCGCTAGAGCTACTTTTTGCGATTTGCCTTGCTGATATATATATGCAGGAATGAACAGATATAGCAGACAAATTTCTAGTGTTAAAATAAATTGCTTTGCTAATTAGTTCGGAGCTCGTATGGGAACATGTGCTCACTCATACTGAGAATATCAAAGTGTAGGTACACCACAGATGATTATTTCACTGTCAGTTACGTGGAGATTATTTTTTCACGCTTTTATGTCGTTCAATTACATAATTAAGTTTAGCAGTTGCATTTATCGAATTAGAAGCAGCATATTGTTTCCAACTTGAGCGAGAACATGACAAATGCAAACGTGACGTCAAGAAGTTGTCAACTTTCAATTTTATTATCTTTCATGTCTCATATTATTTTTTTTAAACAAATCTAATTTAAGTCTTCCCATATTGTTCGTGAAAGTTCTTCCATTTAAGGAGGGTTAAGGATATTACAAGAAGCTAGACATATTTATAATAGCAAATTTGTATTTATCGAAGGCATGATGCATAACTGCCTATCGAAATGAGATACTGGAAAAGATATGAATAAACTCTGATAATTATATTTTTCTATAAATTTGATACAGTTTACGAAATAAGCTTTTAGGAATTGATTTTTCAAGCTATAAATGGTTCTACATCTCCTATTTTTTCGCAATTAGCTTGCATTTTATCAATACAATTTAGATACCATATTGATATAAATACTAAATGCAACCATTTTTCTTTCTAAATTCTGCAATCTGTGCGATTTCCTTCTGAATTGATGCTGATTGCTCTAATTTTTATGCAATTTTCCCCGTCTTTGTTGGATATGCCAGAATATTAGTTAATCTATAACGTTTGCACACGAGCGTAATAAATAGAATAAGTTTCTTTAATTTTTCAGTCCACTAACAACATTTCATTAATTTTTATTGCTGTTTTGGAATAAAAAAATAGCTTTCATTGTTTCGAATTTAAAACTCTTGTAAACTTCTATAGCACGTGCGTAAATAAGTATCTGTAGATTGTTTAAGATTTTATCTATAAATGATGTCGATGTGTGATGTGGGCTTCCACATTTTACTTTCGAATAGTTTGATTTGATGCACATTAATTCTCTAAACTGCATAAAACTCGGAAAATAAAGTTAGATCTACAATATTTAGAGCACCTTTATGAGCCTAAACATATAATGTATTATGAAGAGACATGGCAGATGAGTTTCTAGCGTTTAAATTATTGCTCAGCTAATTAGTTCAGAGTTTGTATGGTTGCATTTACTCACTTAAGCTGAGAATATCACAGCGTAAGTAAGCACGTATGAGTATTTCATTGTGATTTGCATAAAGATTATTTTGGCATGCTTTTATGTGGTTTAATTACATAATTAACCTCAGTATTTTCAACTATAATACAAATTTCGAATTAGGAACACCCACGCCACACGTTCCTTGAGCGAGGGCATGACAAATGCAAACGTGACGTTAAGAAGTTGTCAACCTTAATTTTTATTATCTTTCATATATCATATATTTTTATGCTTTCCAACGAATCTCACTTCAGTTTTTCATATTCTTCATGAAAGTTTGTCCATTTAACAAGTTTTAAGGATATTATAAAAAACTAAACGCATTTATAATCACAAATTTATTTTTTTTAAGGCATAATGCATAACTGCCTGTCGATGAATATTGACATTTGTTAATTAGCAATTAAGAATTAACAGGGTCTTTTCAGGGTCTATCGAAATTCAGAGTCTCCGTTTGGAGAAGATTTATTGGTTCAGTGGTTACGATACATATATTTGAAGTAAGATATATATACTGAGATCGCTGATAATATTTCCTCATTTGTGGTGACAGATATTTGGAATGCCAAATTAACTTCGAGTGCTTTCCCACGTTCAATTCATTCAGGTCGAATGAACCTTAAATGCTTGATTTTCATGTCACATCTGGTAGGTATTCATATATGCTTTGTTCGTCTTGGACCATCGTATTTCCTTAGCAGAATTTTAAGAACATATTCATTTGGCCATCTAACCCAATTTTGAAAGAGCATTTAGAAGGATGTCCGTCAATTTATGTCAACCCCTAATGTGTTTGATAATTTCCTCGATGGAGACAAGGGTTTCCTTTCCTACAAAGACGTGCAAAGCGTGCTTCAGAGCAGAAGAGTAGATATTTGCTTAAGACATTTTGAGCACGCGTTTGCAATCGTGAGCATTGAGTCTTATCGTTTCGTTTTTCTTCTATTTTGCGAAATAAGTTGAGGCAGTACAGTACAAATTCCGTAAGCATACCTCATTTTATGTCCATTAAGATGGAGTACCTGGATTAAAAGTGAATTTGCTTTAGAAACTCAGTGCCTTCTACTAATGTATCATCTTGATCTTACATGATATGTTTTCTCCAGAGTAAGTTGAAGTTAGATTACAAAAGTTGTGCTCACAAATTTCATTTTATTCTCTGGTGGTAGTTTTTTAAATAACGCTTATTTGAGCATGCAAAGATTTAAAGAGAAGCGTAAATTTTGTACAATTACTTTTATCCAGATGGCACTGATAGCAGCAAAAGAAAATAAGATGCGTTTTAACTGATATACTTGTTATGAAGATAAATGGAGAAAAGATGGCAAAAAATTTAAGGCAAGTCCTGTTGATACGAAGGAACAATCAGTAAGGATTAGGGACATGAAAAGTCTCGATCGCATCCCGGACTGGTGACCTTCTCATGAAACCGTGTCTATTAGGTTGATGAAACTATTCACTAAGCGTAATTCTCAAATTGTCGATTGAGTTGACTGAACCACCCACGAGTTTTTTGTCATCGATTTTATATCTCTATTTGCAGATGCCCCTAAAACTGAGAGCTTGTAACCTTGAACTAATCAACCAACATTTTGGCGGAATCTGATCTACTTCCTGTATATTGCGCTTTTACTTTCGTTTCCAAGTTCCTCTTTGTCATTTAGTTTGCTAACTAGGGAACCTTCCCAGAAGCCATGAGCTCCCTGATTGGAGACTATATACGTCCTGTCCAGTTTTTTACGCTGATTTCAACGCGCTATTCATTTTGCTGCAGAAATGAAATTTGTGGTTTTTACAGCGGTTTTTATCTAGCACGCTGTGGCTAGAAACCTGAATTTAGACGCCCATTAAAATGAATTGAAAAATCTTCACGCGTTTTGATTATGCCTATCGGATGCAATTTTTAATTTTGAATCGATAGGTACCGCTCACAAATCGAGAATCGTCCATCTACGGAAGTTATAGCGAATTTAAACTTGACTGTTTTTCAACACCCTATTTACTTCGCTGAAAAACTGAAACTTTACAAGCAAACTATCCTTAATGCTAACTTGCAAAATTTCCCTTATTTTTGGACACTGTATCCATTACACTAACATGTTTTGTAATATATTTTGTTGGAGTATTAAAAAGATGTGCATTTCCTACTATAGAACAAATATTTGCTCAAGATGTCGATGTAACTTGTGGGCACATGTTTGCAAATGTGATAATGAAATTTGGTACTGTATTTATAGTCTACAAATTTTGCGAGATAGATTGAGTCGGCACAAATTCCGTAATCATACATGATTACTTATTCATTAGGTTGAAGTACCCGCATTAAACAAAAATTTACTTTAGGAATTCATTAGAATTTATATGTCTCTCCTGATCTTACATGGTATGCAGTCCAAAAGGTGAGCAAGTGCATTTGGTCTTATCTTAAGATACGTGCTTCAGTTTAGAATTTTGATTCAAAATCACTAGTTTGATTATTGAATAAAAGTATGAAGCATCAAGTAAAATGTTTTGAAAAACTACTCAATATTATTTTAAACTAGCAGTTTTTTTTAAACATACTTGGTACCCGGTTTTCTCATCAACATTCTTATATCATTCGTATTTATTTGGTAATCAAGGGATGATATGTAACAAAGATATGCAAATGAGTGTGGCTCAAAAATATTACATTGTTTGCCAACAGTTGATGTTAATCTCTTCAGCAACAGTCAGGCTTCCTATTTGCATCAATATTTACGAAATTATATTTAAAAAGTACACGACAAACATCCTTGTTTATTTTTATTGTTATTCTAAACAACATAATATTTGAACAAAATACAACTGTATTGTTTAGGAATTCACCAAAGTAAATATTCTTACTTAGCGAGATTGAGTATAAATCTGCAGTCTAGATGTATTAAGGTTTAGTTAGTATTATAGAATCGTAACTTATCAAATGATTTTAAACCAAATCTCTTTAATTGCGACTCAGCAGCAGTAGTAAGTATACCACTCCAATTTTATTGGATATCAAATGATAACTTTTAATACTATTAATTTTTGCTTCAGAAACCTTTATTTATTATTTCCGTTTCAGAAAAATGAGCGATGAAGGAACTAAACGACTTCGTAAAGAAATCCGAGATTTTATGGTGAATCCCCGTCCTGGTCTTAGCGCCTCACTACCAGATGAGTCCAATGTACACAAATGGCACGCGTTAATCTATGGCCCTAAAGAGACTCCGTTTGAAGGTGGCACGTTTAGAGTGGAGATGATTTTCCCCAAAAACTACCCAGCATCAGCACCAGAAGTTACATTCCTTTCAAAAATGTTTCATCCAAACGTTTTTCCAGACGGTAACGTATGCATGGACTTCCTTTGTGGAAAATGGAGAAGTAGCTTCCAAGCAGCAGATATCCTCAATACAATATTAGTTTTACTGGGCGACCCAAACGTAAATTCTCCCGCAAATGAGGTAGCATCCGATATGTACAAACGAGACCCAAATGATCCTGAATATATCAAAAACGTGGAGTCCATTGTTGATTTGTCAGAAACAAATCATCCAAAGGATGGTGTGGCTGCATTAAAAAATTATAATATATGAAAACAAAGATTGCACTCTATATTCTTTACAATAAATTCCAACCGTTAAATAACATATTGTATTTTACAATTCTGAACATACACCAAGAAACCTGCAAAACTGTTTTAAACATAAATTCGCACATAGATGAATTAAACATAAAACAATCCATGATACACTTGTTTCTCTCTTTTCCTACATACGTCAATCCACTTATTGAAACACAATAAAAGCAATGTAATGTTTTATGCTAATCCTTACACTAAAATCAACAACGAAATAATTGTAACTTAAATACCAACTTTACTGTTTCGGAATACAAAAATTACTCAGGATGATTATCAAAACTTTCTAATCTTGAATCAAATTATCATTTGTAGAAATAGTGTATAAATTTTGGTTTTGGCCAATTACTTTTACTGGGCTTTATTCTTCCGGGATCTATGGCTAGGCTTCTAGCTGATTTTCCCTACTCCACAAATACACCAGAAAATTACAGAACAGGATTTTGTAAAAACGGAAACAAAAATTCAGTTGGAAGCCTGACCCCGGGAACTAAAAATATAACATCTAGTAACAGTACTGAAAAGCAAATAATATACCAATGTTAGAAACTATGACTCGATAATTAACTATAGTGTAATTATATGAATTACTGCACTAATAGTAGTATTTTACCGTAGTCGTCTTTGGTCGGCTGGGAAACGGTTCATATAAGAAGTGCTTAGAATTCAATTCATAATGCATTCATTCATAGCAGATTGTTAAAAACATTAAAATCTGAAAATATCATTTTATGCTATCAAATTGGGAGAGATTGATAGTTCCATACAAAAAATATATGCAATTAATCAACAGCCAAGAATTATCAATCCATACGATAGTTTTATTTGCAAATATTTAAAGATCTTTGAACCCATACCGTATTATCGTATTGAGTAAACCAACTGTCCTGTTGACATATGTAAGTACAAAGTTCTTTTTATCGTACACGTTCGACAGGCAGGTCTGGTTGACATATTTTACAAGTAGATGACCATTCAATGAAACAGCATTGGCTTTTGTTTTCTTATGCAAATAACCTTATTTATTCCGTACATTTTTTGGGCTTTCGCACAAACACTTTGTGTTAGAGTGGAGGTTTTTGCGATCTACTTAAAAAAAATATTTATCAATACATGTTTCAAAGGAAGTGTATGAAGTATTTCCAAACATGATTCAAGTTTAAGTAAGCATTTGTGTTAAAGTCTTATACATTCATAAACGCAAAGACAGTACGATACATGAAAATTGACGATTCGGTCATATCAGGTACTCTACAGTGTCTACAATTATCAAAAGTTACAACAATAAACTGTTTAAATCTAGTAGCTGTATTAGTTTAATCAAAACGATTTGAAAATAAAATTTTAAGAATCAAATTATGAAGGATTTAATATAGCATCATACTAGAGTAAAATTTACTCACAGATTTAACTTAAATTAAAAATAACATCAACTTCTGCTTTCAAGACGTAAGGATTTTTTAGATTAGGAGATTTAATGAGTGATGAGTTTTGGTATCAGTACTATACAGACAATATGAAGCCACCATACACATCAAGTACGAAAAATCACTTTCTGATATTGATTTCTTAAACATGTTTTATGAATTCCACAAAACGTTTAGCATACATTCATAACCATTAAATGTAGGTCGTTCTAAACATCCACATAATGGAGGCTCAAAGCCCTCAACAAGAAAATCTTCAACATCACGGCCACTAACAAGATCAACTGTTGAAGATCTTCAAGATTTCGAAGAAGGTATGTACTTTTGCCAACCTTTCATGACAGAAATCTTACAAAAATAACGCTTCTTAATTTCTTGCAGAAAGGACAACAAAATTGATTAAATGCGTAGCATTCAGCCCACAAGTAAAACAAAATATGAGTGGTACAGAAGACTTTCAGTCAAATTTGATCCACAGAATCGGTAAAAAGAGCGATGACAAAATATTATTTTTTAAATACCTATTTATGTAAATAATTTAACAAAGTCAAAGCGAATATTTCAAAAAACGTAAAGTAAATAAAAAGTAATACTTTCACTGATGTTTTTATGTTGCCACAGTACATAGAAATTCCAAATATCTTTATAAAAGTATAAAACGAAGATTTTACATGTTTTAGCGACTGAAAACAACCAACCAATCTAATTTTCTAATTCATTGCTTTTGCAAATATCCATTTTAAAATGGTACTTTCCTTTTACAAATTTAATTCAATTTAGGTAACCCACGAGGTATCCAGGGCCACAACAACTCTTGTTACTTAGATGTCTTTCTTTTTAGCCTCTTTTATGCTCCATCAACATTTGATATCTTGCTTCAAGAAAAAAATGACGACGAGGAGATTGCAAAGGAAGTAAGATATATTTTGAAGAATTATATTGTACCAAGTTTAAGGTCATCTCCGTACTTCTGTAGGGCAGACTCTGTTAACGTTTTACGCAAGCATATGGCAAGATTTGACTCAAAAATTCTGAGAGACCTAATGGGTAAGTCGATTCCCATTTATTACAATTATGAATTCTTGAATAACAATGAATTATGTGTTACCGGTAGTAAGATGTGATCAATCTTTGTAGAGGTAAGGTCCAAACATTAAGTGTCATAAGCAACTGAAATTTGTTGCTGAGTTGAATTATAGTATTTGCGCAAAAATGTTTGAGCCACCTTAACTAAATATATTATTATTCACATTCATCCGGTAAATTGTATTACCAGTTATGCAAAATAATCTGTTTAAAATAGTAGTTTTTGAACGTTTTTTTCTTATAGCAATAGAAGACGTAGTGTATATATTACTCGACCAAATATTTGGTGAACCTCACTTTATTCGCTATTGTGATAATCACGAGGCATACATGCACGTAATGGTGGCAAATACACATGATCGCATTTTGGATACAGATGTTCAGAAAAACTTTGAATTTAGCATGATGGCTAACGGAAGAATGATGTTTAAAAAAGTACCTTTTCCAGGACTGATTCTGAGTTTACCTTGGCATAAACAAACCTTATTTCACTATACATCAGTTGCACCAGTACCAGAATTAAACATATCTTCTGTTACCGTAGAAGGTATAACAATTTTATACAAAACAATATTATGTGACACAGATAGTTTACGCTATTACTTATTACTGATCCATTGTCTATATATTATAAATGAGATTAATTATTTTATAGATTTGGGTTACAAAAGAAACTGAAAAAGCATGCTAGTTTAACTTAGTTCATCAGTTGATAGACTAAAGTGAATACTTCATTACTATATTTGATTTTAGTTCGCTGTGAATTTTGTCGTAATAAAGCTGTTTGGGAATCGACACTTGATTTTCGAAAACAAAAGCATCACAACGTGAAGATCAAATACAGATGTGATGCCCACCTTACTTATGAGACTGACGATTCAGTTACTTATGTTCACCGTGAGAGAATGATGCTTCTGGCAGTGATCTGCTATCGGGGTTATCACTTTACTACAGTTTTCAGATTCACACCAGAATCCAGCTCTCTTGATAAAATATGGGAAAACTCTAGATGGCTTTATTTTGATTCAATAACAGCTAATGGTCCAAATGTAAGTAGACAACATTAAAACTTATGTACTTATCAAATATATTTTGGCTAACAAAAGCCTTATTGGGCATGTAGTATATAAAAAATAATTTGACAAATTTGAGCCAAAGAATAACAATCTTCTTGCATTAAACAAAATTTATGGAATTGCTGCGTATTTCTATGTTCCACCAACTGCATGAAAATCTAAATAGGTATTTTGAATATTTATCGTAAGCGTAATCAATAAAACATTTAAAATTCAAATTTTATGCTATTAAAAGTAAAAGTGTACATTCCAGGCTTAAACTCCAAGATATTATGCTTCAAAATGTTTTAAGCAATAGTCTTATCTTTACATTTTATTTGCATATAATTTCAGGTAACCGACATGACTGAAACATTTCAAGAGTTGGCAAGCAAACGCCAAGCGGGTAAAGAGATTTGGACTCAAGCATTTGAGAGATTTCATTTATTATTTAATGTCCATACATGTGTGTATGAGCCTATTTATTGCAATCCCGGAAAATAAAAATTCCACACATTACAGACATAAATAAAGCAATATTAGTACCGCAAATTGTAATTGTTGATTAATTATTGTTAGTAATTAAGGTCAGGTGTGAACCGGTAGTTTTAAACATTGTTGTCATAATTGTATGTATTATTGTATCCACCAGCATAATGATTGGCTCTAATTGATTGATCTTGTAATAATTAATAAAGCAAACAACTCCAAATAAAATTTTGGTATAATGATAAATGAGAATTTTACTTTCCATCATGCTGTTTTACCTTATTGGGAATTAATGGGAATGCATACATTTGATATGCAATTAGATCTTCGTGGAATTTGATGTGTACATAGTAAATTTTGAATGCGAGGTACATTGGACAAAATTACTATATTTTTATTAATACTTATAACATACATTTTATAAATCATACCAACAGTAAGAGAGTTTTTTGTGGTCGTTGCATTTTAAATATCAATCCACAAATACAATATACTCACTCATAGTAAAAAAGTATAAACATGTTTATATTTATGTATTCGGTGATCTCATTTCGTTTCAAAGTTAATCATTTTGGCGAAAAGCATTTTTAAATAAAAGATAAGGTAAAAGTTCAGAAGGATTGTAAATTTGAATATGATACCAATATTATTTACATTTCCTTGTGCAAAATTTATTTCACTACCTGATATTTTAAGCAGTGTTAGGATTATCTGCGAAGTACATTTATGAAAAAACTTTGGGTACTTTTTCTATAGCGTCGAAACATTAAGGACTTATTGGTCAACGAGAATGCGTCAACGATGAAGTAAGTAAACTAGTGCTTGCTTACTTTCAATTTCATGAAGATGGCTTGTTTAAAATCATTTTGTTATTAACAACTTCCTCGTTAAATATTTGTAAGTTTATACACAGTTTACTGTGTGGAAGCATATAGAATATCAATATATTCGGAATGTTTTTAGATTAGCCAACTTAACGTATTTATCAATTGCATGAAAAATTTGTTTTATTTATTTGACTTTGTACTTTGTTATCTTAACATGCAACAACAAACATGCAGTTTGAAGTAGTGGCATTCTAGAATCTTGCAGGAATAGTTGCCCATTCTAGTCTTACCTTCAGTTTCGCTACAATCATTGAGCAGCTAAGTCTTTTGAAAAAAATACATATAAATTGTCGTCCTGGACTCTTTGGCAACGGGTTCAATACATCAAAACGATGTCAGGAAACCCAAATGTGGGTGTTTGGGTGATGGAAATGGGAGGGAAGAAACGATTTATTGAAAATGTTTCGGCTGACTGGACCATTAAAAAGTTGAAGCTTGCAATTCAAAACTTCACAGGGCTGTACTGGGAATCCATGAAATTACTTTACAAGGCAAGCATTTTACAACCAGACGACAAACTTTTAGGAGCATATAATGTTCAACCAGGTAATATTCATAAAACCAATAATCACAATTCCATCTAAATGCCCAATATTACTACTTTTCTTTTCAATTTAGATCACGTAATTGTTATTGTGGAAAGACCAACAGGCGGTGACTTCCAGTCCTGTGACGATCATCCAGCAACACATTAATTTTGCAGTAAAACTGACCCTAAAACAAAACATCGCATCTTAACCATACAATATGTTTTGTATATGTAAATTATGAATATGAATTAATCCTTATGAATAATGAAATACGAAACTATGAAATATTCAGCGTCATTAGAATAAAAAATTTGTTTTCATCGTTTTACCGTAACTTAAATACGCTTAAGAAATTTTTTACATATAAATTTAATTTAACAAGGGCAACGCAGTGTTGCTTATTGCATGTTATTCATCACAAATAGTCTTAACGGTACACATATCATATCATGGATTCAATTTTGTGTCGGGTTCCTATGGACTCGTTCATTCACAGATATAATAAGCATTATTTACTAGAGGTCCTCAGATTTACTCAAAATTTGACCAGTGCATTGCATACAGCATCTTTACAGCAGAGTGCATCATTTGTAAATATTGTATACTTCAAAAGCAAACAGTTTCGTAAGTGTTTTATTTATGCAGATTATGCCAGCCAAATATTTGATGCACCTTTTGATCATGTTAAAATAAACGTTTACATGCAAGCCCAAGTTTTATTGACAAATATTCTGCTTGCTATAACCTGGAATAGCTAATTGTATCGACCGTACGATATTAGCAAACATTGCTTGTTTTTTTGAGTTTACAATTGTTTATTTTCTCAGGTCATTGCATTTATTACAACATTCAGAATCAAAATGTTTTTTTCAAATATTTGATTCCTTCATTATAACCAACTACCAGCTAAAGCAGGTTGTATTTATCAGGGATTGGGTATAATTTAAAACAGTTTTGAACCTATCTTGGGAAACTAAGCTTAACATTTTTCGTGTCAACTGAAATATTACTAAAATGATCCTAAAAAAGTATGTTGTAAGTCAAGATAAAACTCCACAGAAACGTCTTTCATGGAAAATAAGCGTTACATATTTAGTGAGTAATTAGAAAGATATAACTTTATACCATATAAATAAATTATTTGGAACATTCTAGCTTTGCTTGTTGATTACTTTAGGTTTTTGGTACTGCATCAATTTTGACACTAGTATTTGCGTCAAATTGCGGTAAAAACTGTTTCAAATTTCGATATTTTCCTTGGACAATCACTGCATTAATTTGTTCAGCAATGGCAAAAACCTCGAAAAAAACCACAAAAGATGTGGCCTTGGGAAATGGAAATGTCAGAAGAAACAAGAAACTACAAAAGAAGAAACAATTAATCGACCGAACTGGTAAAAAGTCATATTATTTACATTATGTTTAATTTCTAAAACTATAACACCACTTAAGTAGTTTAATTGGTTGGGATTTATTGTAGGTTACAACCGGGGAATTGAAGGGGCCAACAATTCCTGCTATTTAGATGCTTTTCTTTTTAGCATATTTTACGCTACAAGTGCTTTCGAAAAGTTACTGGAACCACGAGACACTGATACTGACATTGCAAGAAAAACTCGAAAAACGATGAAGGAGTCTATACTCGACCCATTGCGTAAACAGTATTTTTGCTCATCTGAGCAGGCAATGGCCTTACGACATTTATTGAAATCCCATAACCCCAAGATTATGGGATCATTTCAAGGTCGGCATTTATACTATGTTGCTGAAACGAAACATGTTAAAAGAAGAACTTGGTTATTAATGTGCCTAAATTTAAGTATTTTAAAATATTTGACTATATAATTCCTCATAGCAATTGAAGACGTAGTCTACCTCCTGTTTGAAAATGTGCTAAATGAACGTAAGTTCATTCAGTATGAAGATGCTTCCGGATTCATGCACGTCATGATGGCAGATACAAATTCACAAAATTTAGTAGCAGAGACTCAAGAATGTCTGGAGTCCAGCATGAAGCAATACGGTGACATGAAATTGGGAGCAGTTCCGTGTCCAGGCTTTATCGTTAGTCTCCCGTATCACAAAAATAGGCTTTTTAATTTTCAAGCAATTGTGCCATCTTTGAACTTAAATATTATTGATTTAATTGCTCTTGGTAAGAACAATGTCTCATTTTAAAAATAATCTCAAAAATTTAAAGGGCGCTTTAAATATATTTTTATTATCATTGCGTTTTAGTAAAATGTGACAAATGTAACGAAACATCGATGTGGGAAAGCGTGGACATTTTTGATGGCAAAAGGAAGTATTCATGCTCAAGTTGCATTACCAGTGAAACCACAGAAACTATGAAATTCGTTGACCGAACCAAAATGAAGCTTTCAGCTGTGATGTGTTTTAAAGGCGCTCATTTTACAGCCTTTGCTCGCGACTTCCTGTCGGATGTTGATGATAATGCATGGTTCTATTTTGACTCAATGGTTGGTGGTACTAGCCAGGTGAATTTCCAAGACTGATATAATTCTATTTGATATAACAAAGCATTGCGTAACAAACAAGTTAGACTTTGTGTTTTAGGTGAAAGATGTATCTAAATTTCTTAATCCATGGACTGAAAATTGGAAACAGGCTGTCACTTCTGAAAAGGTCCCACATGAGATTCGAGCTTTCTTTAGGAATGCACATACTTGTATCTATGAGCCCGTATTTTATCAAAGTAAAAGACATTCTTTGATTACCAATGAAACAAATAGAGAGAAAGATCATGGGATTTTTTGCCGAGTAAATCATTGGTTTCAAAATAAACTAGGCCGAAGGCGGTAAAATGTCAAAATTAAAATTTTTGATCCATGACTTATCAGCAAATAAATTAGAAGTTGGTATTGTGCGACTTTACTTTCATTTGTGCTGCATAGAACTGTCCATTCGTATAATCTAGCCATTTGTCCTTGCGCACAGTAATGATAATTTTGCATAATATTACTACGCTAGCACTAATTGTTACGAAATACAAAATTATGTATCTATGTTTGGACCTAAACTTGTAACCTTAGAGGTGATTTGATTTCGACTACCAGTTATAAAGGAGTGATGCAATCTGAGAAGCAAAACAATGTATTTGGTATATTATGCAGAAATGTTCAGGTTTTTAATTAAATTAAATAATATTTTTTTGCCAAACATATTAACATCGCAATCAAATACTACTCAATGCAATCGTATACTGTATTTTCCAGTCCAATCTTTTACTGTACACTTTAAATTTACTTAAATTATGAATTACCCATACTCTGTTTATTGTATGGATTTAACATTTAGCTTGTCATATGAAATGAAAAATTAATACAAGTTCATATTTAAAGTCATAGGTATGTAGAATCATAACAATATGAGATAAAGATAAGTTTCTAGAAAGTCATGCTTGATTGAATACACATCGAATTCGGTTGCAAAGAGATTCTTATGAATTGTTGAAAATACTTTAGAGATAAAGTTTCGATTTGGCACCAGTTTCTGTATCTTTCAATATCTCCCTCAAAGTTTTTCATTTGCTCATTCAATGGAGAGAACCCCCAGGGCAAAGTGAAAGTTTTCATCGGAAGTGAAAGCGCTCTGATGCAAACGGATACAATTTTCTATCATGATGTCACCACACCAGTTTGGTCAAGTGGAATGACAAAAATCTCAGGTTTGCTCTGATTCTCCTTTACGTTGTCAATTTTGATGACTGAACTTTTGTTCTAGTTGTTATGAATGTAGTCGACACTCGACACAATCAGTTGGAATGTTCTTGGGGCAAAATGAGCTCAAAATGTGAAGCTGCTTATCGGAAAGTGAAAGTTGAGCAGAATTGGAAGCTGCAATTGCAGCCAACCTTTTTGCTCCTTACTTTCTTGCTTGCGTGGCTTGCTGCCAGGATTTAAAATCCCAACCAGGTGAAAGTTGCTTTTTATTGGGTGACTGTAATTATTGTTTTTTTGCGAGTCCCACTTCCGGTGTCACATGATAAAGGTTGCATTTTGCAGTTTTTTGATGAATAGTCAACCTGAGAACAATGAATGCCAAAGTAAAAACGAAATGGGGAAATGGAGATCTTCTTTCTCTTTGCTTTGCCCTCATTGTTATCAGAGAACCAGTCAAGCCAACCAGTAACTGAACAGATTTGCGACGAGTTCTTCTAACTAGATAATTAATAACTAGACTACAACAAGATTCTGTGTTTTCCTTGGTTCCAGCATTGTGGAAACTCCATTTACTCCTAACCATGGAGTTGGATGCGCTTTGGAATGCGTCATGTTCCACATGGCACGTTTCACAGTTGCAAAACCCCAAAAGCAGCTTTCACGAGAAGTATCGCTTTGAAGCATGGGATGGAAATGAGATATTGGAAAACATATGAATAAACTCTGAGATTTATATTTTTCTGGAAATTTGATACAGTTTACGAAATTAGGTTTTAGGAATTGATTTTCTTGTTACAAATGGTTCGTCAACCTATTGTCTTTCTGTATCTCCTATTTTTTTCTCAATTTGTGTGTATTCTTTTCTTGTATTCTCAATTTTACCAATGGAATTTAGATACATTATTTATAAAAATAATGAATGTAATCATTTTTCTTCATTAATTCTCCAATCTGTGCTTTTTCCTTATGAATTGATGCTGATTGCCCTAAATTTGATGCAACTGTTTAAAGCATCTTTGAGGAATTGGTCAGAATTTTAGTTAAATCAAAAATTTTTACAGTTTGTACACGAGCGTAATAAATAGAAGAAGTTTCTGTAATTTTACAGTCCACTGACACCATATATTTTGACGATTTGATTTGTATTCCTTTTTTGGAAAAAAGAAAAATCAGCTTTCTTTGTTTGGAATAAAAGCGACCTTTAAGAATACGGTATCCTGTGTATTGGAATCCACCTGTTGGCTGTAAATGATGTGGGGATTCTATAATTTAGTTTTGTGTAGGTGGATATATTTTTATTCTTTGACATGCATACTGATGGCACGATCAAACGATCTATGAACTTGTAAGGACCTGTGTGACCCTAATAATACTTTGTGTCTGCTAAGTAGCTCTTCTGCTATCTTCTTGGTAATGATCCGATCATTTGAATTTACATGGAGATTGCAATGTAAATGAGTTAACAAGTGATTGTCCTGTCCCAAAAGGTAAGATGGTCGCCGCTAATACTGCTTTATGCAATTAACTCGCAGGTATGAAGAGACATGGCAGATGAATCCCTAGTGTTAAAATAGTTTGCTCGGGTAAATAGTTCGGAGCTTGAATGGTGACATGTGCTCACTCATACTGAGAATATCATAGCGAGTGTAAACCACACATCAGTATTTCATTGTTGTTTATGTGAAGATTATTTTCACATGCTTTTATGTGGTTTCATTACATAATTAACTTTAGTAGCTACATTTGTATCACAAATTTCGACTTCGAAACACCCACACCGCACGTTGCTTCCAACTTAAGTGAGAGCATGACAAATGTAAACGTGACGTCGAGAAGTTGTCAACTTTCATTTTTATTCTTTCATATCTCATATTATTATTCTTTTCAACAAATCTAATTTAACTTTTCCTTTTTTTTCAAGTAAGTTCTTCCCTTTAAGCAGTTTTAAGGATATAACAAGAAGCTAGACATAATGGCAAATATGTATTTATCTAACAAGGTATGATCCCCAAGTGTTATTTGAGTTGGGGGTTCTAGTTAGTCAATTCTAACTAATTCGGACACGCTGATTCCAAATCTGAAAACCGTTTTTTGTAAGACTCACTCTAACGGTCATAAAGTGCATTTGAAACTGATCTGGAGGCGCACGCAAGTAGTAGAAACAACACACACACGGGTGCCTCCCGGAAGCTCCCCACAAAAAAGACTCATTTGCCAACTTGCTCATGACTCGGCTCTCCGCCGGATATTACAGCTTCCTACCTAACTGCGCCCTCTTCTAGTCATCTGTCAGTGACCCAAAACAGCAATGTTGTCTGAAAAATGTCACATTGCAATTTTCTTGATGGATTATGCCTGTATTCGAAGTGTTTTTGTGTTGATCTTGTGAAACTCTTGTGCAATTCTACTGCTTGCGCGCGCCTCCAGCCCAGTTTCAAATGCGGTTTGTGGCCGTTAGAGTGAGTCTTACAAAAAACGGTTTTCAGATTTGGAATCAGCGCGTCCGAATTAGATATATTTGAGTAACGAGAACCTCCAACTCAAATAACACTTGGGGATCATACCTGGTAAGTAGAAACGTCATGGGTTTAAGTATAAATACTCCAATTTGCTCTATTTTAAGAAGCCTTACTATGCAGTTTTTTATCCTATACACATGATTACACTAATATCGATTGCCAGCAGAGGTTTGCAATATATGTCCCTTATGGTTTTACTTGAATGCAAAAAATTAAGGGATTAGTTATAGGCAAAACCAAATATAAAATATGTAGTGCAATTCCTTTTTGTCCTTTTACAATGTTGGTAAAAGTTTATTTAAGAGTTTTTGTGCATAGTTAACACTTTTGAAATCTTTCATTTCAGTTATCATATCCCTTCCTTAATTGTAGATATGTTGCTAGACATTTCGAAATTGATCCAATAAAAAGTTTCAGACATTACTTAAATACCTACATGATTATGATCATGCACATATAGGTGAGTGATACTACAAACTTCATAGATTGTGTTTTCGTGAAGCATTACTGACAGATAATACCTGCAACTGCAACATAGTGGTTTAAGTAGTGATGAAATTTGATTCTGCATTTGGTGTTAGGTTCACAAGATACAATTTGGTTACTCTAACGTAAAAAAATGAAAATATCTTTGATATAAGGGTGACACGGTGGATTTTAAGGGATAAACTTATACGTCAAAGTTTTCAAAGACTTTTATTCTTTTGGAAGATGATTATCTGCCATCGAAAATAAAAATTGTGCCTCGGCAAGCGATTTTTTGCCATCGAATTGGCATTTTTTTCGATGGCAAGATTCTTGGTGCACTTGCCATTGTAAACGAAGAAATTTACCTCTGAAAAAGCTTAGAATATTTTTTCTAATGCTTGAGATGCTAACTAGAACACAATGCTGAAACTGAAAACTGTGGAAAAGTTACAAGGAGATGTAGTATCTTCCATTCCTTTCTACCTTTGGCCTTTCCAACAGTGCATACATTGAAGCAATCATATTAAGTAGTCAACTATTTTCAATCGTCACCACCCTTTGTCTAGCTCACGATATACATGCATAAAAGCGTTATTTGCTCATAAAGTCTTCCTCTTTTTAGATTTTGTACTCGTTAGTAAGTGAAGTAGGGTGATGCTATTTTATTA
>JAQIXX010003648.1:0-18830 GCA_034700605.1 Willowsia nigromaculata | reverse complement strand
CGTTGCTGTGCCCTGCTTATGTTTTGATTGGTTGAAAAGTGCCCTACTTATGCTTTGATTGGTCGTTGCTTTACCACACAGTTTACTCATCTTTCCAAGTCTTCTACCTTAGTACATCTTTTTAGTCAATGACTAGTATGATACAAAATTGTTGTAAATCCTGCTTTTGTAGCAGCATCTTCAAAACTAGAAAATTTTTGTTTGTGTCCAGAAAAGTTAACAAGATTTAAAATGTTGTCATTTATAAATGACTGCACTCTTAAAGTAAACAGACACGGGAAACGAATTAAGCAATTCCGCAGTATTCAGAATTGATTAGTTTGAACCCTAGATTCAAATATGACCTGAAGAGTTTCCCTAGTTAGCTGACATAAAATACTTTGTTACTCTGATTATTACACTTCCTATGAGTTCGTATAAAAATATTTCGTAATGACGTAGGCTTAATACTTAGGGAAACGTAATGACTCATTACAATTACGACTTATAGAAGAGATTCAAGTTATATGTACGCAAATTACCTCATTAATAATGAGGTATTTCTACTTTGTCATCTGGGTGAGTTTTCTGTAATTACACACGTGTCACAGAAACCCTTTACTGGTACATTGCAAAAACATTTGGTCAGATTATACCAGCAAGTCTTATTACCACAAAATCCCTTTGTCAAACTGAAGGCTTATATCTCACATAGGTTGATGCACTGATATAGCTTAGTTGCTCCCTATAGACGCCTTTCAGTTATTTTGTACAAACAGAAACCACAGAAGGAGAGATAACTAAGTATGCTGCACCGTTTTGGTAACAAATTTAGAAGCAACGGACATTTTCCAGCAATAAAAACTTGTCAGAACATAAAAGTTCAATGATGAATATATAATTACTTGGGATTCCTTACTGTAATTATGTGATTATTTATTCCACTTTAACAACGACAAACATTTCTCTAGAGAGTTATTAATATAGCTTTATAGTTTTAAGCATACCACAAGTCATCAGCACCAAAATTCACTCCGACGGATGTTTGATAGAAGAGAGCTTAAGTTCTACTACATACATGCTAATAAATGAAAATTCTTTTCATATAAACTTTTTGGTTTACGAATAAACCACAAGCAAATTAAAAATATTACATTATTTTTTAATAATTTTTGACCCTATATTTAATATTTGCATATAATATAATTTCAACAAAAATAAATATATAAAAGTTCTGGAATTTATGAATGACGCATAGCCTTTTCTATTTCTATTTTATGCTCCAAAAACGAAAGATTTCAACGACCTTCTCCATACACTTGTTGAAAATTGAAATAAATGAAATTACATAAATTCCTTTCAGTATAGAGTGTAAAAGTATAAAAGCTTAAGCTATATTCATAAGCCTAAACAGTGCAAGCTAAATGCGAATTGAAATACTTGATGTCATTGTATCTTGATGTTACTGAAAGAAAGTGGATTCCAAAAACCATTTTTCATTTCGTTCCATTCTTTAGCATACACAGAATCTCCAGTTTTACATCATTGAGTTTTACGTTACTCAAAATGGTTTACTTTGGAAGCGGATAGCTTCCATGAAACGCTGCTTTCACATTTCATCGACATTATGCATCCATTTGTCAGAGAGCATCAGTAGAGAAAGGGCTTCCAAGCGATGTTGTTCACCTATCTCGCAGTAAACCTGGGGTAACTGGATATACAGTGTGATTTCAATACTTAACTTTGATATTGTGAAAGGTGGGTGTGTAATTGTATTAAGTGAAAATGTCTCAACTACAGATTTTATTAGAAGGCAAACAAAGTGGGATAATAGACATGAACATTAGTGAAAATTACGATTCCTCGGAAGAAAGCAACTCAAATAATTTAAAGGAATATGAATCCACAATGCTCAGAGTCAAGTCATTGCTTACTTCACTTCCTGAAAACACATTGGGTAATGGGGCGGGCTCTCTTGAAGACTGGCAAATTACAATACTGTCGGTTACAGAATCCGATTACGGGATCAAGTGTCTCCTAAATATGTGGTTTGGGTTGAGTGAAAGTGACACAAAAAATGGTTAGATCTCAACCAAAATTTAAAATAGGCTTTACTGACTCCGATTCGCATAACGAGTTTATTCTTTACAGAAACTAATTGTGGCACCGTATGGGATAATATAAATTGCTGGCCAGCAACATTGGGAGGAACAATTATAAGACGATCTTGCATGCAAGTGCTTGAGAAAGTTCCTGAAATTAGTGGACGACAGGTTGATGGTAAGTGAAAATATTTTTTATACTTATTCTTAAATAATTACTAGTTTTTGATTTTGATTTTAGGATATGCTTATCGCCACTGTTTGAGTAATGGAACGTGGTCCAGGGGAATCCGAACCAATTATTCTGAATGTGCAAAGGCTTTGTTGCAGCTTCCAAATACTTTGGTACCGAACTATTAAAACAGCAAATGGAACCCATTTAAATACAGCTTATTGAAGTGATTTATTAATTTGTGATTCAACTTTGATAAGCAGAATGAAGAACATTTGAGTGTGTTTGCCCAGTACATGGTATTCTTTGGTTCTATTGCGTCACTCACATGTCTTGGAATCGCGCTAGTGGTCCTGTGCTGTTTTCGGTGAGTTTCCTAAACTAAATTTTATTACATTGGCCCAATTCAAATCGCAAAATTACCATATTTCCAGAACTTCTTTGCATTGCAAATTTATTAAAACTATACCTTCTATAAAATAAAGTGATAGAATACAATAGCACCTTTCATATTGCATTTTCTGTGAAGTGATTTTTTTGCCAAGTCTCCACTTAGAAATGTTTTAAATTAAATGCCTAAAGGAAAGGATGATATGTCACTCCAGTATGTACCAAGATCCAAGATCAAAGTATTGAGCGACATAAAACGTTGCCATTTTTAAGCAGATCAAACAGAATAAAGAAATTTTGCATGGCATACATATACTTACATATGGCGTATTATATGGAAACATGTTGAACAAATAAAAAGGGTCAACTGTGCACTTTTAAATTTACTCATGGTGAAAATATTTGGATTTAGATTACTCTGTAGTTTGATAGGAACAAATTCTCGCAATAGATTTTATGTTGGATTTGTAACCTAATAGTCTTCAAAGGAAATAAATCCCTGGTGTTCGGTAGAATATTGGAGAATATTTCTCAATTTTGCTTGAAGCTGTATTATTCAATCCCTTTTAAATAGCATGTCTTTAGCGTAACTTTCATCTTCCCAGAAGAGCCATTTGTCTAGAATCCGTTCATGTGGGGAGCCCGATTTATTGTCACAACGATCCATACATTGTTAGGGCTTGTAACTATATGTTCGACACTATCTCAGTACGGGCGAAAGTTGCACGAAAAATTGACCCACGAAAACTTAAGCCTACTTACAAATATTTTTACACGATAAAAAGGCGACTAAAAATCAGTAATCTTAGCTCCTTACCGTATTATCCGACGGAAGGATATAATTTTTTGATATGTCTAACATAAAAAAGGAAAACAGAGTACATCACGTAGTTTACAATGTGCTAGTTAATCTCGAAAGCCTAAATTTTTTCATATTATGTAGTGCTAGACATCTGCTCAGTTTTGTTACGTAGTATTATATTTGGTGAACCAAGAACTTATGAGTGAAGTTTTTGTTTTCGGGAATGAGTCAAGTAGGATGGATGAAAAAACTCATATTGAAAATATGGTATCTTAAATATTTGCTCTATTTGAATAGAAATCAATTAATATTTTAAAATTGATGATTAAACTGTACACAATCGTTTTTCTACGTAAAAATAACTGATTTATAAATATTCTTAGTTGATTCAAGACAGAATCCTGTTATTTCTAACTAATAAAGGGTACAAATTGTTTTACCGGAAGCTTGGAATATCCAGTTGAAAAATTATATAACTTAGGTAAACCATGAACATTAGTATGACATCTTTTTACTCGTCGAACTGTGATGATGTGCAATTTCTGCAATTCTGTAATGTGCAATTTCATCCATCTTGTATTATGTTTGAAGAAGAAAAAAAATCAGGATTTTCTAGAAAATGTAAATGTTTTTCATACTTAGAGAAGAGAGGGTATTACAAAAGATGTAAGAACTGCTTATTTGTCAAGTCGAAAACGTAACGCATTTGCAATGGAAAGAAACATTTTCAATAATGAACGTACAGGCTGCGAGTTTAAACCGTGCGGTTCTTCAAAAAGATTTAAAGATGATTTTCAAGCTGCATTTCCAAAAACTTTTTACAAAGTGATATTTGGAAATA
This sequence comes from Willowsia nigromaculata, assembly GCA_034700605.1. Lineage (NCBI taxonomy): Eukaryota > Metazoa > Arthropoda > Collembola > Entomobryomorpha > Entomobryidae > Willowsia > Willowsia nigromaculata. Next base: position 14,544 of record JAQIXX010003648.1, on the reverse strand, counting down.
AGCTTTCAAAACTCCCATTTAGTATGCTTTGTAACTTGTGCCTTAAGCGTTGTGCGCTTTAAGAAACATGGAAAAGAACACTAGGCAAACACAATCCATGTTACGTATTGCACTTAAAATTCCAACGAAAATGGTTTTTGTATTTTGAAAAACTGCCTTTCTTCCGGTCATGAAATGCTTTTAATTTGAGAATAGCATTTTATAATTTTTATCTTTCCGCTAGTACAAAACATCTACAATATCACGTGATGCTTTAAAATTTTGATCTTTCAGAAATGTGTGGAATGAACGAATAAAGATTCATGTACATCTGATGCTATCCCTGGTTCTACGCTTTGTTGTCTTTGTGGTTGTCAGTGAGCCACTCGTTTCCAAACGAACCAGCAGCTACCGTGATGATGTAATAAAGCTTAGTAACTACTTGTCTTGTTTGTTATTCCAAAGTGGTAACATTGGTAAATACCTTAAAAGCTAACTATTTATTTTAATTTAACTTTTCTTCCAGAGTATTTTATGCAAAATTGTATTAATGACACATCTTTACGCAACTGTGGCATCAACAAGTTGGATGCTAGTACAGGGAATCTATCTGAATGGGAAACTGACCACAAATGTGTTTGGATTTGGGAAATATGGTTTCCTAAAATTCTATATACTTGGATGGGGTGAAAGATTATAAACAAATATAATATTTTTTTATTCTTCCTCATCTTTCGCATTCGAATGTGCCACTAAAACTCTGTTTTACTTGACAGGATTGCCTCTTCTCTTACTGGGAATTTATCTGACTGCGATGATAGCTACTAATCATTCTGGGAATTGCTGGCAGGGATATGCTGATATGACAGAAATTTGGATTCTACTGGTACCAATGGAAGCTGAGATGCTGGTAAAGTGTTTTTATCCCAATATAAACTGCTTGCCTCTAAACTCAAGTAAATAATCTATCCTAATCTAGTATTATTTCGTTAATATTGTAGCTGACAGGCTTGCTACTTTGCAACATTTTACGGATTGTTATAAAAAACAGGAGGAATACTAACGAGGAATCGGAATTTACACGAATAAAGTGAGTAAGCCTTGCTCATAAGAAATATGAAATCACTGTAGACAGGAAATAATAATCTACTAGTCCAACACTAGCAAACAACGTCCCAATTGTTTCTTCATTAACACATATTTTCACATTTTTCATAAAACTTGAATATTCAAATATTTACTGTTTTTGCGAAACCTAAAGAAGCAAATTATTTAACTTGTTCTCAATAACCTCAACTCATGTAATCTGAGAAAAACCATTAACAAGTATCTAAAGGCATTTCCAGGTATTTTCTCCAGCAAGTTTACATGCTACCGTTATCTGTTCTCCTTTTAAGGTCTATAGCAAAATGTACATTGGTGCTGTTTCCAATCCTCGGGATTAACAACTTGCTATTTCTCTACAACCCGGGTGGTGAGTATGAAACGCTGTATGTCTCTCTAAACATTTCGTTTTGCTCAACGCAGGTAATTCTTGATATCTCTAAATATTTTCACGTGCCCTAATTCCGTAGAAATTTTCATTTCCGGCCTTTTTTAACTAGTTAAAACTGGCTACCAAACCTGAATTATTGGATATAGAAATCGCTACCTAACCCTCACATTTATATATTTTCCATGAAATCTCTTTTATTTGCAGGGAGTTCTTGTCGCTATCGTCTATTGTTTTAACAGTACAGAGGTCCATACTGCAATCTCACGCTCTTATAACCGATATTCTATAAGGAGAAGTGTATACAATGCTTCTTCAGACAACGGAAATGCTTTGGCAATGGTGGTGATCCGAATTGATGATATGGCTCGGCCAAATTTTTACAATAGTAATGGCGGTAATGAGGTTGAAGAGCTTGGCTAGGAATAGGGGATTTATCGTACTTTATGTGGCTTTCATTATTATGATCTCAATTAATGATTATATTATGTTATCATATTGTTTGTATGTTTTAATTTAATACTTTTAGTATAGGATGAAGTTGAAGTGAATTATGATGTTCTTAACCTCCTTGAATTCATAAATATGACACATTCATTTCCTGTAATTACAAAATCATTTTAAGGTTATAACAGTTTGTGCGTACAGATTGAACTATAACATAATACCTTATGAATTAATAAATGAGCCCGTTTGCAATCATAAATTTTGTTGTCTTCAAATAAAAAGGGGAATTGAACTACGTTGTAAAATAATTTCAAACAGAAAGATAAAATTCATTTGAAAAGATAAAAAAGTGCTGTGCATTTTATAAATACTCGTTAATTGAAACAGAATCGTTGATATTTTGAAGACGTTTTTTGCAGTTAAATGGAAATCCAGTCAAATCAAAATACAGGATGCAATGTGAAGGCTGTAAAAACAGCAGAAAAAACAGAGGAAAGGAAATCGTAAAATAAAAACTATTGGTAGAATACGACTTCAAAAACATAAAGTGATGAAGGTTAGTATAGTAATCTCTGAAATTTTGAATTCCAAAGAAACCAAAAAGATCAAAGCTGCAAGCCAGAAAAGTGGTTTCTGAGAGCGCTGTTTAAAACTCGAGTCAAGCGTACATCATTCAAACTAAACCTGTTTTTATCAAATTAGTTTTTAGTTTTACTTACCTACTGTGGCTGAGTGGTAGCGTTATGTTATGATTTGAGTATTCGTATCGTATGTATTTGTGTAGAGCTGAATAGCATCAAATCGAAAATATGTAAATGAATTTGTGTCGTTCGATTTTTGTCGATTTGTTGTCGATTTTTCTAGAATGTACTGCTAGTTTCGTATTTTGTATAGAGTAAACGCTATGTATTGTGTGTATGTAGGCTTGTTGCCTTTATGTCTAGTGTAGTCTAGTGTAAGTTTGGACTTGGAGCTGCGCTCAAAAAGTCGTTATTGTGAAGTTGGCTGAAAAGTTGAATTCTGCGGAGCTAGGAAATATTTTTTTTTCACTGATTAATTATTTTAAAGTTGATTTTGGTACTGTAAATTAGCCTAGGTGGTGTTAGTTTTCTCTTTTTTATACTATTTCTTTAAAATCAATAAAGTCTGCGTTTTTTATTCAGTTAGTTTGCTTACAACTGATTTTGGATTATTTTGTGTTCGGGAATAAGCCTCAAGGAGCACTATTGGCTCACCAGCAGTACTTTTTAGTGATTAGAAATAGTATTTTTTGGACGGTGTCTTTTCGGCAATCTTCAATTTTAGTCATCTGCCCTCCGAACACTAGAGACCTTTAGATCCATGGTGAGGCAACGGAGTTTATGCGCGACGACCTCACCACCCCCAGTTCATGACAATAATTACTCAAGCAAAATGGGTTTTATATTTTTGAGCATGTCTTTCTGTAGATGCTCAAATATATGAAAAACATGTTTTTATGTATTGAAATATTTAGTTGAAACCTTGCAGCAAAACAATTTCAAATGCTAAAAGCACGCTTAAAGTGCTCAGTATGTACTGTTTTGAAATTGTGAAGAATCTCAATCCGTGAAATCCAAATGTTTTCATTCTAAGATCTAATTCCATCCGTTCCATCTAAAATGAGTAACAAAATCTTAATTCAGTTAAGTTTTGGTTATTTTCACATTTTGTAGATTTAATTACCTCTTTGGTTAAAAATGTAGCAGGACATTTTCTTAGAATTTTGGAGAAATCTTGGACTCGATCGTTGATCCGACTACAAAATATGAGCATTCCAAAGCACCTTCCAATGAAATAAAATGAAGCCCAGTTTCGCTGTATGGTATCGTACAAGTCAGGATCTACGCCTATATTTGGCTGCAAAAGCCAACGAATATATATCCCAAGCGAGATGATGTCAGTACTGCAGTACAAGAAAACAAGCGGGGACAGAATATCGCTAATTTCATATAAATCATCCAGAAGCCTTTCAAAATTCATGGCGAAATATATCCACATCTCGCCATCTACTTTGGAGCCGCTGTCTTGAATATATTTTGTAACGAAAATATTGTAGAATTCGATTCGTTTGTGACTATTGCAAAAGCTGAGATGAAGATATGCCCAAAATTCACCGCATATGCTTTCCATTTATCTGCAATGAAGTCTAGAATGACGATTACATAATTGAATAACGTGAAGGGATGAAAGCTGCCGCAAAAAAATATTCCAATATCTCTCTACTACCGATCCTTGCTCGTCCGGATGCAATTGGTTTTTCGCAAAAATCATACGAAAATGATAAAAAGCGTTTTCACCAATTCCTAAAAGCATTGTTGTGACCATTGCGAGTATAAGTTTCTTCGGTAAATGTTTCATTTCATTGCTCATTGGGTTTTCGAATTCACCCCATCTTTTGAGGTAATTGATCAGTTGAGCACTCAGGCAGAAGAAGAAAATGACAACAGCCAAACTTCTGACTTCCTAAACCACGCTTTCCAACTTGTATGCGACATCAATAATGTTGGTCGTAGAGTCGCCTTTGAAGCATTTGTAAAATGTAGCTGCCGCTTTCAGTCCCAAAACGATTGTTACAAATAACGGGTATATACTGGCAATGCTCTTCCGCCTATGCCAGAAATCAATAAAAAGAAGAGTATTTTTACATGAGACGAATCTTCTAGACTGGAAGTAATAATAACATTACCTGAAGCCAAGAGCTTTAACGCGGCCACCTCTCCAAAACAGACCTCTAATTGCGTGAAATCCGCAAATTCTCCCGAAGCATAATAGTGGCCTCAAAGTTTTAAAAACCAAATTTAAATCTTCTTCTGAGTTCACGTCAAAAGCTTTCGGTAAAACGGATTTTACACCTTCCCGTACGGTAAACATGTCACTTTGCAAGTTGAGCAAGGGCTAAGTCAATATTTTAGATAAGTATGTTGTTTCTATGCATTACTTCATTGAATTTGGTAAAACTGAAGTTCCTTAAATAATTTTTTTAATAACACATTGGAAGGTTTTTCTTTATGACTGGCAAAAAATACAAATGTGTAATAATAGCAATAAATGTTATTTACGTGCCTTAAATGCTCTTCTGTACAAAATAAACTGCAGTTGTGCCAATTCAGTAAACAACATCCATTGTTCACAACTATAATACATCTTTTGTAAAAAAAAGAGGACAAATAGGAACAATATAATATCACCAAGAGCTCGTTCTATGAATAGAGCAATTGTAGAAAACGTTTCAAAGGAAAGCTTAAATGCATCTAAAACCTGACGGGTTTTTAAAATTGATAATTTTATTGTATTCTTTTCCTTTTCGTGTCCAAACAAATTTCCTAGTGTTAAGTGGGTTCATAATTAAAATTTACGTACTTTAGATCTTATGTAGTGACATAATGTAGATAGTAATTTAATAACCTTGAAACAAAACTTATGTTAATAAGCAACGAGAAATACCAGTAATTTGTCAGTTTTTCAAGTTTAACCTAGTGCTAGCGGGATTAACGAGGCTATGAAAAAAGCTGTAAAGGTTGCCTTAAGGACGACTTTGACACGTTTCTAAAATGCTGCCAAGTCAACTCCTTTGTCAAGGAAACGTTTTTATAACTGTACTTTTTCACATGAGAAAAAAAAAATTACGGTTAAATCATTAAAATTTCTGTTTCAATATATATTTAACTGTCAAACATCTCTTTTCTTTTATTTTCGTTTAACTTTTGTTGATGTATGACCCATAAGTAAATTCATGAAAATATATTATTAAAAAATATTTTTCCATGTATGTCTGTATTAGTTTGTTTCTTTTGTCAAGAAATTTTCGTAGCATTTGTTGACCTGCGTAGTAATAACTGTGCCTATAAAAACACCAACTGAAAATAGGTTAAGACCAAGAAACAGCGAAATCATTTGGTTTAGATCTCCAATTTGTACCGAAGACATTTTGCGATCATTAATGGAATCCAAAAATTGCCTCTGCCACTTTTTTGAAGCAGCCATTTTAGTTGCTAGGCTGATGAAACCCCATGACTTATTGTAGCCGTACTGCCTATTTGTCTTAAGAAGCTCTATTGCGTAAACTATTGTTTTGTGGTGTTGTCTATAGAGGTCACGTAGACCGCTTGAATCCATCCATCCCATTCTCAATGAAAACGTTCCCAAGTAAAAAGTTTGCTTGTAAAAATGCCAAAATGAAGGGGTAGATAAAAAAGGAGGCTCAGATGTTGAGGCAAATGATATATCTTTTTTGGCAAAAATTGCAGCAAGTGGAAATGTCATTCGAATACTGAAACGGTTTGATTCCTGAATAGCATATAGCAGCGTCATGCGCTTTGAAAAATCGATGCAATTTTTGTAGCTAAACACACTTGGATCGTATTTGCCATTTTGATTTATAAGACATATCCTACTGGAATTCAACAACAATTTTTTAAATATTTTGTCTTCGTCGTAGACAAACGGTACAAATACAGTTTGATGTAACATGTCAAAAAACTTGTTTGCACTTTTGCTAAGATTTCGTTTTAAAAATGACATAGTATACAGTTCCAGTAACTCCCTAAAATTACGATTAGCTAAAATTGTACCTGTGTAAGTTTCACGAGACGCGTGTTGATTTATTTTATGGATGTCAGCAAAGGTTTTAGGAATATCTGTTAAAGTGGGGCACACCGTCAGAAAAGAGTACATTGCCGATAGATAAAATATTCGTAACACGATCATCATATAAATCCAACCAAATATTAAAAGAACGCTTCTTTTGTTGCAAAATTTTATGATTGAAAAACTCCTTTCCAGAACTTCAGCGAAAACCCAAAATAAGCAATGTATGAAATGAGTAATAGAATCTGTTTCTGTAAGTTGACTGATAACTAGAAGGGTAACTGACCCATGGAAGCAACTATCGGATACTATTGAAAACGATAAGCCGACGAACTAATGATGAGATTGATTTTGTTTGACGACGATAACTGGTGTTTACGACGATAAGTGAAGAAAAAGATGCGATTGCCGCCAGAGGGAGCGTCATACGCATAAACTGTTTATGGGAAAATGATTTACTTGTCAAGGGCGTTCGAATGAGGTATCACATGCCATACGTTGTCATTTGAAAAAGTTGATGACCCCTGACCCCCGGGGGGAAGGGGTTGACCGATTGAGCTGAAAATCAATCCCAGACCAGGCAATGACCTATGGTGCCTACATACCAAATTTGGTGTCAATCGGTCCAGTAGTTTTTGAGTTATCGTGCGGACAGACAGACAGACTCACAGACACACAGACGGGCAGGTGATCGCATAAACTATCGTAATATACGTTTTCAACGTATCCGATAGTTAATAAGGTATAAAACCATGCTTTTATACCTTTTCTGAATGGCGCAATTATTTGTTTTAGCAGGCCCTAAATGTTACAAATATTGCCATATCAACATAATTTTGTGGAAGTTTTTGCAACACTTTAGACATGATATGAGAAATTTAGTATTAAAAACACCCTAAAAATAATTTTTCATGAAAAAATTGCTCTGGTCTCAAAGTTTTTAAATTTTTGTATTAGCCAAAATTTATAAATTTATCAAAGGGTTTGATTTGGTTACTTTCAAATCTCCATGTTAAATCCTATTTAAAAATTTTGATTCGGTCAGATCGGAAATTTCTGAACTAGTGAGAAGCTATAGACCCTGCATAGTCTTGGGGATAAACTGAGTTAACATGTTCTGGAGTTTCCTCGTCGGGGACTTCCATCATTTGTAAGGCACCATACCCAGTAAAATGGAACATAACTGGATTCATGTTTGGAAGGGTTTTGAATCCTGTCCGTCCTAGACAGGACGAAAGTTATTTCGTGATAGAACTCTATTCATATTTTGAGCAAGGAACTTACTCGTTGAGAGTAACTTGTGAAATGATAGGAAATGCCAGAGTTTTTGATGAAATTCTAATTTTTAATGATTCCCACTTGAATAAAAACTACAATAATTTGGGCTCTTCACTTGTTGAAAATAACATAACAACTGTGACAGATTCCAAGATAATTCCCTGTCCAACATTCGATCCAATAACGAAGGTTAAGCTGTACTTAAAACCTGCAAACGTAAGTTTAATCCTAATGCTTGAACATTTTTATTTTTGAAGGATTTAACTGAGAAGTTTAAGGTCTGTTTAGGGAACATTAAAACTTGTTGAAGATATCTCCCTGACTTACAATCCCGTTGAAGGATTTCGATCCGATACTGTTTTTCAAGGAGACTATGTCTGTAAGCAGTGGCCTTACTCAAAAAATATCAGAGCTGTCGTATCCCAAGTCTTACATGGCTATACATTCAAACCATTAGCTGACTTAGTATCTATATGTGATGATGAAACGTTACAGCTGGAATGTAATTCGACTACTGAAGCATATCTGCGAATTAGGTTTAGGGGTTATGGGACACGGAATGGAAATTCAACAAACAAATATATTGTACACAGACCTGAGGTAAATAAAAGTACATTAGACGAGCCTTTTTTAGAAGTAAATGAAGTTACGTTTGGTCACAATGCTACTGCGAGAGTTACTGGTCATCTAAATAAGCGCTTAGCTCTCCGTAGCTTAGCTTGGTGTCTTGTCAAATCCCCCGAGAATGACTCTGTGAATGTACTTAAGACGTGGTCGATTACATTTGCGAAACCCCCAGAGGTTCGCTTAGACAACTTTTTAAAGAAGATGAGTTGTTACATCTACACTGATGGGAGTTCCCCCCAATCAATGGATTTTTATACAGTTGAGTGTCGAACAAGCATGGAGTGTAACTTCAAGATGTCTTACTGTAAGGATACCTTTACTGGATGTGAAATTCTAAATAGGAAGGAAGATAATTTTACACTTAGTTTTACATCATTTCGTGGACTTTCGTCCGACGAGATGGACTACACACACTACAATGGGTTTGTGCAATGCATGGGAAACGGAAAAACCCGCATATGGGAGTTCTTTGAGTCTCTTGATCATCGAAAACGTAAGTTTGGACTAGAATGCAAAATATAATTACAAGTGATATGGTTAAATTATCAGAATGAAAAGACAATCCACTTTTACAATTCATTGAAGCAGATATGAATTGGAAAAATGCGCTCACCTCCGAACTAATCCGTATGGATGAGGTGGATGATATTCTGTATACAAATTTATCTTCAAAGTTTGTCTGTGAATCATTACAATATCTATTTAGCGATTACCTAAGTTTTGAAATCGAATTCAAGAACGATTCCCGTCGAAAATTGGAACTAAGCGATTCCACGGTAAACATAACGATGGCAGATAGTGAGAATCCTCGAAGGGTTGATAAACTAAATGTTATTATGATCCTTGATATATCTTTGCCAGTGGAGGCTATCAAAATATATTGCATAGGTTTCATGTGGAACACAACGGAAACGGTTAATGCGTCTAGAAAATTTGTTGTAAAGCGTAAGAAAATTGCAAGCATATTGATTATTGGTAACTTAACACCCATGCGAAATTATATGAAACATTATGGTCCATTTGTACAGATCTTCTCCAACCGGTACTGGTTGGGGATGCTCATATCACTGTACAGTTTTACATTGGAGAGAAAAATCAACGGCTAAGTTGTCTCGCCTCGGGTGAACCTAGTCCTAAATACATTTGGTATTTTAACGATACCAAAGTGTCCGAGATATTTCCAGAAACAAAGGTTTACCTTGGCCCTGACAGTGGAAGCACTTTGGAGTTTCCAGAAGTCCATGAAAGTTCTAATTACCACGGGGAATACAAATGTGTGGCTGAAAACAGAATTGGGAAAGTAGAACGGTTCTTCAAGCTCAACATTTTAGGTATTTCTAATGACTTGATATTTAAAGATAATTTTGAGATGCATTTAATAAGATATAAATCACAAAAAACTATTTAGAACAACCACTAATCATTGGTGACAATCCAGTCAATATTATTTTAACGGGTTTTGGTGCAATACTACTCATCACTTTGGGAAGTTGCCTAGTATTTTTTGTTCGGAAGTACAAAAAATTGATAGGAAATTTGACGGATAGTGAAGTGAACGAATTTTTCGAAGGACGGTCCGATCTTGCTGGGCATGCCTGTGATACTGAAACAATCAGTCTTCAGCCATATAACAATAATTATGAAATCAATCTGGACGATATACGTTTTGGTAAAATGTTAACCAACTTGTCCGCATATGTAAATCCTTTATTTTTGTTTAAAAAATTTATAGTGCATTTAAATTTTAATGTTGTTTTCTCAAGGAAATTTACTTGGTTCTGGTGAATTTGCATTTGTTTTACGTGGACTAGTAAAATCTACTGGTCAGTTGGTTGCAGTGAAGATTCCCAAACCAACAACGGACGTTACAAGATTTAAATCTTTCCTTTCAGAAGTGAAAATTATGAGTTATATTGGCACACATGAAAATATTGTTAACTTGGTAGGAGTCTGCACTCAGCATATTAAAAGCTGTAAGTGTCTATCTTTATCCAAAATGTGATGTCATTTCAATTAATTAATTGCCATTTTGTTTTATTGTTGTAGGCTCATTATATATCGCCACAGAGATTTGTGAAAAAGGCTGTCTCAGCAAATATTTAAAGAAGTTGAGACCAAGTTACGTTAACCTGATCAATGAAAATCAGGATATCGATGTACACTTGTTGCCAGGAAATTGCGGCGACACATGTTCAACGTTAAACTTAATCAGTTTTTGTGTTCAAATCGCTAGAGGAATGGAATACTTGTCATGCAAAGCGGTACTGATAGACTATTAGATTTTAGATACTGTATTTAAAAAATGCTGGTTATTGAACTTATAGTATAGCATCCTGTACAAATAACCACAAATTTCCTTCTCAATATTCAATTAGGTAATTCATGCAGACTTGGCAGCCCGAAATGTACTAATAACCACAGATAACACTGTAAAAATTTCAGACTTTGGACTAAGCAGGAAACTCTACGAAAATAATGTCTACCTTAAGAAATCAAAAGTCAGGTTTTAATTTAAAATATAGCTGAGGTCATTCAAATGAGTTACATCATAAACAATTTTTCATTGGAATAAATATGTATGTTTAATAATTAGGGCCCACTTCCGTGGCGCTGGATGGCTCTGGAATCTTTGAGGACAATGACCTATTCTACAAGTTCTGATGTATGGGCTTATGGGGTAACTCTTTTCGAAATTTTTACACTAGGAGATATTCCTTTTCCCAGTGAAACATGGAATGATGCTTTTATCGAAAGATTGTCAAGTGGAATGAGAATGGGAAGACCGGAATTTGCTACACAAGAAATGTTAGCACATTTTATATTTGAGTTTTTGACAATACCACATTGTTGCCTTTGGAAATGCACTAAAGTAGTGCCTCATTTTCTAGATATTCCAAAATGGTCACATGTTGGGAAAAGAAGCCAGAGCTACGGCCAACTTTTGAAAATCTGAGGATTTTCTTTGAAAAATTAAATGCAAAATATTGCGAGGCAAACTCAAAACCGGAAGAAGTCGGAAATTCCAAAGTAACTGATTGTGAGGCCGATCCAGTTTATGTTGTGCTTTAAATTTTTGCTAATTGCCATAAAATTGTTGCAACCATTTTAAATGATTTGTTTGAGTTGACATTATTTTAGAAATAAGCTTGATTTCATGTTATCAATAATTAACTCCATAAACTATAAAATAAATGCAAAAATTTCATTCATTCATGTAACCATTCTATTGATGCATTCATGCACCTTCCTTGAAACATAAAAGGAACCCGGAATTAATCCCACTAATTTTTCACACCTCATCCCGCCACCAATTTGCTGCTCCCATTGTAAAAAAGGAACAATAAATACTCCAAATATTCTTGTTTTTTCTCACTTCCAAACATTTTATGTCTTTCGCACATATTTTTTCATGCTCTACCCAAATTGACATGATACGCAGGTGGCTTGGCTCAGCTTTGAGTTGACTGCAACTTATTTGTTTAAGAAGAACAAAACGATTTGGATGACATGACACGCCATATGAATAATCAAACACATTCTATAATAAAACCAAACAGCATGAGAGAAAAAAGACAATCGTTAATTCAATTCAGATGGCTTTTGTTATTACTGCCATAAAAGTGCTTACAAGCAGCAGCTTTTGTTCGCAGCTCATCATTCAGATTTTTGACCTACTCTAAATATTAATCAGTGAGGAGAACAGACGTGGAAGTTGGATGAATGAGAGTGGTGGTGTCATTCGCCCAAAAAGATGATATATTGCTTGGGATAATGATGAAGCGCTTGCGAATCTGAATGATGGATCATTTAGAATCATCTAAACTAAAACGCCGCGGCTTGACTCCAAATTTCCATATGAAAACATGTGCAGTCGATCTGGAAGCAAATTTTATCTGAGATGGTTCAGTTTGGCCTCCATTCTGAATAGGCGCGGCTTTGACTGAATAGAATCTCATGTTTTTCTCCTGCATTCAAAACTAATTCCAAAAGCTGCACAAATATATTCCGTTTATTTATGGCTACGCTTAACTTATTTCCAATTAACGGTATCACCACACAAAAAATCTAATTCCAAGGCTGGTGTAAAAACAAAAGGAAAAAATCCTCAGAAAAAATTAGAGTCGATTTGCACTAATCACAGCAAAAGCGCAGAGGAATATTATGACTACCCAAAGAAACCAGATGTCAAATTATGCAGAGAACTGCATCACGATCATGGCTCTTTTCTGGTGATTGCAATGACATTCAAAGAAAAATACTCTGATTTGCTTAAAACCTTCCTTGAAACCAAAATCTCTGGTTTAGGGTTCCCATAATTATTCTCACCTCTCATTACAATCAGAGTGCTCATGAGGTGATTGCTATATATCCTTAAGGTACTTACGCACACATAATTTTGACAACTGAGCTAATCCTGAATTTTGGATGCAGACATGAAATATCAATATCAATTCTAATTTAGACACAAATATTCAGTTTGTCATTTGAGACAATCATGACGAGATGTAAAAAAGGTGGTGATGGTGACCATGCTAATCAAGCGTAAAAAAGTTTATCGGTATCAGGTGACTTGATACAAAATATTTGCCATATGACATAATATGAAATCTGAAATTACGAAAATTTGCAAATTTTTTGTTTCTATTTGACGCCAGTATAAAGTAAAATATGTAAAAAAGTATGATAAATTTAAACCAGATCACTAATTGTAACTTTATTTGACGTAATTTTAAATGTGAGCTAGCGTGATAGGCAATTTGACAATGAAAATGACGTATTTTGGAAACTGACTTTACTTCCGTGTCCAGTCACCGGTTGACACTTTTCTGTTTTTTTTGTGAGATCCCGCTATTTACAATTTTTTCTAAAAATTTTAATATAAAGGGCTGTTAAACTTAGTAGGTAAAATTTAGTAGCGTTTTATAAAATAAAAAAATCTATTGATTGCATTTTTCATGAATAATGAGAGCTGACGGAAGAGAGTTTCTTAAGAAAAACATTAAATTATTATTTGAGTACAAAATTGTGGTGATTAAACAAAAAGAATGAGAGGTTGATTGAAAAGGTGAGAAAAACACACAAGAGCTCTACTGCCACCTGTCATGAGACTTTATTCATTATGCTTTATTTGCTTTGTGAGCTCTCCTTTGATTTTGTGGTTTCTTCCTAATTCCTTAATAATGAATGAATATTCACAAAAGAGTTTGACTCAAGAAATTTGTGGCTCAATTGATAAATTGTTTGACATTGACTTTTACAAAATGTCTCCCTCCACCACATTCTCTTTCATTCAGTCATTCACTCAATCTGTTATGATTTTTTTGTTTGGTCGAGTTAAACCAATGCAAAACCATGTTTCCATGACATCAGCAGTCGGCCAGACAACGAGACTAGACAAGCGGTGTAAAAAGCAATGACATTTGTTTCGCATGAAAGCGGAAATAGACACAGACAAATGATTTTACTAAAAGAGCCCGACTAAATTTACTTTTCATTAATCACTTATTAGACATTACACTACAAAATTTTTGGAACAATCCAAACAAAATTTGTGCAAAATTTGCAAACAATTAGTATTCGTTTGAAATGAAATATTTCGACAAAGTTTTGAAACGGCGAATAAGGTCATCAATCAAAATATCTGAATTTGTACCAAAATTTGCAAATTTCAAGATTAAATCCTAATTTTTAAAGTGAAATTAAATTCCCCTGTGTTTTTCTTCGTAAAGAAAGTAATTTTCTATCAACAGCCCATTCACTTGGCACTTTAAATTAATTAATTATCATTAAATGCAAACAAGAGAAAAAAATATGGGGTGCCAAAGTGCTGCCAATGAAAGTAAAAGTGATTTCGCAAACAAGCGGAACCAAAGCTTCACAAATTTATTTAGTTACCTAAACATGCCCATGCGCACCTCATATAATTTCATATTGATAACCCCACTCATGATAATGCATACGAACCCTTAAGCTTCAACCTATTACGTTTGCACCCTCCATCCACAAATATAACTTTTTACATTACAAAACATCACCATCAGGCATGGACAAAACCCGCGGGTATGGAGATAGAAACCCGTACCCGCGGGTTTTATGGGTTTTAACGGGTTTTA
>JAQIXX010003647.1:0-18833 GCA_034700605.1 Willowsia nigromaculata | reverse complement strand
ATGTGAAGAGTTTGTTGCCGGTAGGCACCACACCGGGTAGTCACACACACGAGTTATATACTGAGCAACATGTTCCATTATAAATGAACCTGGGTATTTACCAGACCACTGCCAATGAACATACATATTATGAGTGCATGCAGTTTTACCTATTGCGTAAATATGAAAATTGACGCATCACAAGTGTACATATGTTGATGTTGATGATGACGATGGTGAAACAAACGAGGAGAACTCTAGAAGACGGGAAGATATAGACAGACGAACGGAGGCCCGAGCTCATCACGAGATTGTTAGTTAAATGTATGTGTTAGTTGAAGTGTAACCTTTTAGCCAGGTTATAACTCATGCAGCCATTACATAGTTCAAGTACGATCGTCACTCTTTCTTTGAGCCTCTTATATGAGCATATAGTGCACGAGTTGATGAATATATGGTAAAAGAGAAAGAGAGATGCTTGTAGGAATGTATGCTGGTGACGGTGGTGATTCTGACTGATGCTTTATATCTCAACTTCACATCAACATCACATCGGTATCCAAGCACGAAACGAGAAGAAAACCCAAACCTTTTTGGACAACCTTTAGCTTTTGTATCGCTTGGCCAATGTACACATCACCACAAATACGAATATAAATACAGGATAATATGTCTGCATTGGTTTCAAAAGAGGGACTCTGTTAGCGTTTAATGTGATGGAACAACAACACCAACAACATCACTCTCACAAGTGCACGCATCCATATATATATATTAGGTATATGATAATAATTACAATGAGTTTATAATATGTAGGATTCATTTAATATGTACTTATTAGCCAAGCCGAAGTATTCAACAATGTGATGCTTACTTCCAGCTTCTTTTGTATAATTTCTTCCCTTCCTCCTCAGCGTTTTTTGTCCGGCCGAACCATCGTCGTCGGTTGGCGATTACTTTGACTGAAAGAGGTTTCAATGTGGGTAAATACACATATGATTTTTTTTACTATTAGACGCGAAGGTTATTGGTTGCCGGTCGTATGGTATGCAAGTCTTCATATTATTATGTAGGTTTTTGCAGCAAAACGAAAGGTGAAACTACTTTTGCATTTATTTGAATTGAATTTGTTTCTTTATGTCTGGTTGTTGTCCACAAAGAGGATGAAACATGCAAAGCTATAAGCAAGTGAGTAGACAAACCAGATATTAATGAATCTTCTTTTGTGGTCATAAGTATGTAATATTATTTTGTTTTGGCTCATCTGTAAACGCAGTTGTATTAGGTACATACTTATATATACATATAATGTCCACTCACTTGTAAAAAGTATTGACTTTTTTGAAATGTGGTCACGATATTCATCGCAGCACATGAATATAGGTAGATATTATTTCAAATGCCATGAAACATTGAGAAGGTGCATGCAGTTGTTATTCGCTTGTAACATAAAATAATAATAATAAGTAATGATGATGACGGTGATGATGATGCACAATACAAGCAGCAGCACCTGTAAAAGACGAGTAGAGTACGTTCACTCTAGATGAAGATGGTCCTCTCTCACTCATTTCTATTCTTCTAGATTATTGTTGCATCGCTCGATGCTCATTGCTCGGTTTTTCTTTTTCTCGAAAACCTCTTTGTCGATGTTGTTTATTATAAAGATTTACTTCAGTTTAGTTAAACTTTTGTGGGCAAAATACTTTTTTGTACCTTTTAGATAAAAAGCTATCGAGAGCTGCCTCATCATCATCAGCATTACATCAGCATGTAATGATATAATGAATATTATAGAAAGGAGTGAACGGATGAACAAACACTTATTGCAGTCAGCAAACGCGTCGGAGAACGAGGTAAATCTCCTGCTGGTGCTGTGTTTAATGTACATATCTATAAAAATCCAACATACCATTTTTATAACAAATAGATAAGGTGAGGGTATGTATAATGTGTGTGTGCTCCCCTGATATTGTGCAGTTGCTGCCTTTTTAAAAAGAAACTGAGAGATGATAATGAGCAATGTGATATGATGATGATGATGATATAACTTGACTAATGTATTCCCAACTCCGCTGTCGATACGTACACCTTTAGTTTTATATATTAGGAGATTTTTTGTTAATCATATAGTCTGACGGTTGGTCGGCAGTCGCATTTCTGTGCTTTTCATTGTTACTTTATTTGAAATTTCATAATATAATAACGCTAAGTATAAAGTTGTGTATAGAGCATGCAAAGGTGAACTAGATGTGGCAATCGTATTATTATAATGATAATCTATATTATTGTAAAATATACGAATATTTATAAGATGTCTACTATTTACATAGTTGTGTCTATCTATCTACTGCATAATATAAAATGTCTAACAAGAGGAGAGATCAACTAAATTTTTTTTTAACATTTGAAGATGCTCATTGTATCAGAAACTACAGGTATAAGCTGTAAACTACAACACTAGTCTGACACACCTGAGAACTTATCATCTTCAATGCGACGATGATGATTGTAAGACAAAAATCATGAAAAAGGGAAGATGAGTGAGGGAGAAGTGATGCGATGGTATGACGTTTAAGAAAAGGACAACTTTTCATAAATATATATGCCTATATACATTCATTATGCTTAAAGGGGTTAAAAATTGCTTTGCTTACATGATTGATAAAACAACAAAAAAGGAGCGTTGTGTGTATTCTGTACCATTATATCAGCATTACTTGTTGCTCCTTGGTGTAACAAGTCGAACGATTCAGCTTGATCATCTTCTACTTCTCTTCAAAAGATATTAAAGATATTCCTACTATTGGTTCTGTGGAGCAATTCATTTTTCAACGTTTTACAATACAGTCCAAGAAAGGTTGACTAAAGGAAAAACTTTTTTTTTTAAATAAGAGGGAAGGGATGCAAGCAAACGTACTGATAAATGTTTTTTAAGAGTGCAGAGCATTCAGGATACAAGACGAACAAAAAGGTATTCGTAGGTACCTTCAAGTAACTTAACTTTAACTTTTTGTGTCAGAAGATGATGTCTAAAAAGAATCAAAAAGTACGTCATCGCTGAAAATGAAACAGTCTGATATATATAATCGATTTTTGATAGGTACCTTCTTACACGGATGTGAATTTTTATGAAATACTTATATTCTTTAGAAATCTCACTAGTATTGATTTGAACATTATGACCTAGCTTGTTTTAAAATCAGCTAATGGAAAAAGGTCACCGAAGTTTCCAGACGTTTGCGAGCGATATTATATTGTCAATCGGATTTATGTCATTCGTGGAATATTTTAGTGATCACATCCAACTTGAGTGCTTTGTAAATTTGCATTTAGTGCTAAATCTAATGATCTTCACATATAATACGCACGAAATATTCTCAAGCGCTTCCTAGTATAATCACGTCATCATATTCAAGTCAATTAAACATTTCCAGCTCGCATGCTCATGTGTAGAATAAATAATATTGTGCCGTTGCTATTTTTGTCTTATTAGTGCTATAGATAAATATGCACATATAAAATGAGGTTTCTTGTTGGGTCAAAAAGTTAGCAAGGACAAGAGCTTGTTTTGGAGAATGTAAAATATTGGTAAATAGGTATACATATGCGCAAAAATTCCATTTGTCTTGTTGAAGTCACCTTTCATGGCACATATTAGCACTGATGCTTTTGTAGAGGTCTGCGTACGTAATAAGGTAGTGGAGCAGGAGCATTCAGTGGCGAATTCTTACTGGTAGGGTAGGTGTTATGCATAGCAAATAAATATCAAGATACCACTGATTTGGCATTGAGACCCACGAGTTAAAGATAATGAGAGAGTAAAGGGAGTAGCAATATGAATAATACATCTTTAGTTACGCACCGAACGTGACAGCTTGCAAATTGTGCAAGGATAAATAGCACATTATACGTGGTTGTTGACAAAAAATGATGGATGAAGATGATACAAGGAAAATATTTCTCTTGGTTCCATTCCTGGTTTATTTAGCTAAGGTAGTAGACCTGTTGCGGTATCATTGATGGATTTGGGTGAATATTTCAGTGTATTAGTTTTGTCGTTATTAGTTGTTATTATTATTGCATGAATTTATTGTAGGCTTTCTGTTTTTGAACTTATTGTTAGTGAAATTGAAGTTGGCATTGCTTTTAAAAACATTATATTTCGCTTTACGATATTTTCGTACCTACAAGTAATCTACTAACATGCGAGGGCGGTCTTGTGATAAAAAAATCTGTAATTCACTAGCAGTCAAGCATGTATGTTACTTCCTCCCGATTCTTCACTTTATATTTCATGGCGAGTAGTAAGATTTTAGCTCATAAATAAAAAATCTTTTTCGCAACTCTACTGTCAATTTCTTTGCTTTGTGCTTATCGCATATGTACTGCACACGAAGATTTAGTAGTGTAGTACAAAAAACGTGAATCAAAACTTAATTTAAAAGTCATACGATTAGGTAGAATACATACTACAATAACATTATATGATACTTTAATTGTTTAGTATTTCATGTTAGGGAAAAGAACGAACAAGAAAATGAATTTAATGAAAATCGCATAATAGTAAATTATTTGAAGCAAGAAAGGTTTTACTTACGCTATCTCGGCATTGTTCATAATATGCTATAATTTGGAACACCCTTGCATATTTTTTACCTGAAGCTAACACTAAAAATGGAAAATTCATTTTTGATAACGTTACTGCTTGAAATGCGACTTGAAAGAAATAATATTTAAGAAGTATAAAAGATTCAAAGATACTATTTAAGTTTTTCATGAGGACGGAAGTGATGACCTTATCTAAATCATCAAGCCTGTGTACTGTTGTGGCAAAAAAAGTAATGAATGAAAAGTTTGAATTTTAACTTTATGTGAAATTTCGTTGGACACATTAGCTCTTCGTGCAATTCGCTAGGAAAGTCTAAAATTGCATTATCTTAAAGAATCTTTAAAGTATTCATGTTGTTTGAAGTCACGGTCTGCAAGATACTAACAAAGCTTACATCCTTGTTTTCCGGAGAACCGAGAGAAAAACACTGAAGTAGATGCATAAAATGAAAATATAATACTCTTTGCATTATGTAACGAATATGTGCTGTACAAGCACGAAGATTCATGTAGTTTAAAAATGATAATTGCAAAATTTGATGGTAGATTATCTGTTTGCCATTTTGTGTGAAGTTTCATCATTAAAGCAAGAACAAACAGGACAAAACCAATTTCATGCACTAGCCGCAGATGACGATTATGACGAAGGGCAGGCAGATGTACAGGGGTTGAGTTAAAAAATTGTCTAGGGGTTGCACATGCATCTAGTTTTATAATGATGATGGTATAAACTCTCGGCATTACACAACGCACATATGTTTGAAGGAAAGATGACGGTGAGCATGTGCCGTCGTTTATGTATATTTCTCTACAAGCATATCAACATTTTCTTCAGCTACCTTTACCTACAAGTACCCTAATAAAGTATTCTAGTAAGCGCTTTCGTTCTCCGAGAAAGAGGGGATGCGCAATCTTGATGATGTATATATAAATAGACCTATTGTTTAGCAGCAGCGAGTACATCCAGTCTGTAGTTCTCTCCTATTTTGAAGCCCGAAGGAAAAGGAGCGGGAAGAAGGATAGAAGCTGCTGTCGTGGCACGTGGCCGTAGCCACAAATAGATTCGAGCAAACAATGCACAAGACAGAATAAAGCAGATCATAACCGAATATGCACTGTTTAAAGTTGGACCTTACCGATCGACGATATGAATGGTTCGGAACACATGTATACAGCACATTCAATTAACATATTATACACAATTAAATATAC
Source organism: Willowsia nigromaculata (assembly GCA_034700605.1). Taxonomy (NCBI): domain Eukaryota; kingdom Metazoa; phylum Arthropoda; class Collembola; order Entomobryomorpha; family Entomobryidae; genus Willowsia; species Willowsia nigromaculata. The sequence goes on along the minus strand of JAQIXX010003647.1, from coordinate 13,031 downwards.
AAGCTATGTAACAATGACCGGAGACTACAGCTACCAACTGTGTCCTTACAAGTGTGATGATTTCATCAATTAATTAAAAAAACATTTCACATTTGGATTTTTATCAATTAATGAGTTAATATGAAGATAAGGGCCAGTAAAAGTTAGGGTTACAACCTCAAAATATAACTAGATAAAGGATTTGCAAATGTTCCAGTTGATATTTGCTACCTTTTTAACGTCCACTTCAGTTTCGTCGTCGCTCTTGTAGTTTTTAGCACATAATCGAGCATCCCATTTCACGTCGCATTCTACGCATCCACCCACTCATTTATTGACACACCTCGTGTGCTGCATGCATATTACATATGTAAACACAAATCGTCTCGCTGCTTGCCACCTGAAGCACTTACATCATGAAATCGAGTTACCTATATTTTTATCCAAAAAACGGCAAAGAGACAATTAATGTTGTTGATGTTAAGTGGGTGGTGTGTGGATGGTGACATATCTGTTCTGACTGTTTTCTTCGCCCACTATTTTTACTTTCCATAATTCGGTTCTCCTTCGGACTCTGTCACTTTCATGACACGGTACTGTATGGGAGCAACTCATATCTGAACACGTAATTACATAGATTTGTGCGCAGACAATTCACATTTAATTCGATGGTTTTTACTTTATGACAATAATAATAAATATCATCAAAGATCTAACAAAGTTTTGTGTCCACAAGTCTTTACCCAAGATCAGATAGAAAAAAACGCAACTTGCAATGTTCTCTTTTCACATATTGCATAAAGTGCAGTACACAATGGAAACAACTACGTTTACAAGGTGTGATGCATGTTTCGACTTACATGTCCATGCATTCATGTTTTGTGTATGATCTTTGAGAAATCTAGAAAATTCAGTAGATTCAGCCCTAAGGATTTCAAAACCGTAGGATCTCAACAGCAATTGTACTAGCTGAAGTTGAAGACCACAACGGTATAGAATGTCTTTCTCCTGGGCAAGGAAGGTTGATGCTCTCCTGAGCACATGCCTTATGCAATGCATACCTCTGCCTACAACTTTCCTGAAACAAGATATCCATTGTTGTTAAAAACTGCTGCGCTCCAGAGTATAAACTTGTGTGATGCAACTTACGCACATAAATGCGTGCATGCATGGCAGATGTGACTTGCTGACGGTACTAAACAAGACAAGAATGCAGCAGATGAGTGAGTATGAATGAATCCCATCATTTGTATTTCTCACTTTTCTTTTCTCGAGGCCCTATATAGGTTTATCATGTCAACTGGCATATACGTTAGTATCGTCCAGACTAGATGCGCTTGCGTCAAATCCTCATTCTCATAATTCATCCGGTTTTTAATGTCATTGGCTTCAAGTAATATTCTGAATGACAACTAGTTGTATACTTTATGTATATTGCCATCAACTATATAACTAACTAGCAGATATTCCAATAAAAGTTTCATTGCATCATGCACTTTGCTATTCATTCAAATTTAATGTAAAGTAATAAGTATCAAATAAATTGCATTTTTGTAAACATGAAATTAAATCGAGTTGTATACAACAATATGGTGTAAAAGGGTTTTGTGCCAGGTGTGCGTTTATGTTGATGAAATAAAAGTGAAAACCAATTCTTCTTTCCATCATACAACTGTCAGCAATTGTTTGATCGTTTCAGCTACTTAATCTTGAAACAGCCGGACAATGCCCTAAACTACTCTCTTCTTAAATGCACAAAGGTCATCCTAATAATTAAATCTTCTTGTTTGTTTGCTCTTGGTGGCAGTTCATCAGCAAATCATCCATTATAAAGTGTATGACACTTACGTTAGTAGTAAATGTTCTATATGTAATTCTTCCTAATTACCAACTTTCAATATTTGTAACGGGTAGGAATTTTCTTCGCAACGGGGTGTATGCAAAGAGCCACACCAAATTATGTGACTCTGTCTAATAATTTTAAAACGTTCTCTGGACTTCAGTCGTCATTCTTTAATGTAACCATCAGTATCTGATGGGATGCGAAAGTCGCAGATGCTTCATAGTAAGCTAGAAGGAAACCATTTATGTAGTCCCTGGAGCTGAAATGTTTTTTGAACATTGATTTAGTCAAATTTAGTTGTCCTTGTGAAAACCAGGCGCAAACAGCATGCAGCAATGCTTCCTGGTTTCATCAAGTGCTATTGTTTATAGCAGGCGTTTAAAGGTCAACTCCGTTTATTAGAACAGGTCCTCCCACGATTTTCATATACCGTCCAATTATGGATGAATATATGAAATAAGTCAGGTTAAAAATAAATGTATAAACTAAGTACATGTAAAGCAAGCAAGAGTTTGATATTGGCAATGAGAATGACATATTAGAAGACAACAATATTAATCTTAGAGCTGCTCTAGGGCTATTAAAAATGGAGAACATTAAATAACTTGTCTTGATCAACTACGTTTGGCTCCGCATTAAACATTAAAAATATTTGGCGCTGGAACAGATTAAACACAATGATTTTTAAACAAACTCTGGTTCATCAATGAGCAGGATAGAGAGAGATAAGACACAAAATGTATACAAATTCATACATGGGGCATCCTCAGGCGGCAATCAACATGTCAAGAGTATTCCGGTCAGCAACAGAGCCACATTTTGTAACGTGTAATTTTTGATGCGATCATCAAGTGGCCCAACATATCATACACTATTCTATAAAAAAGTGTTTTCGATGATTATATGCTTTTTGGTTTTTTGCTTAAAAAGTGATACCAAATATGGACATTACTATATTGTAACGTACCACTTTGAATATTCGTATTCTATATTTTACCTAAAACTGTATACCAACAAGATTGACTACAATTAATGATTTACACGTTATAAAAATATACTTCAAAGCGTTGCTGATTTTGGTGCAGCCTTGCCTTTTAAAAATATCAAATAACTTGTTAATAATATTGTCGTTAAGTGTGTTGAATGGGATATTATATCACTGTGTCGATGATGTAGGAACCATGAAATTTGCTTGGGGTTGGGACAGTTCTAACGTTGCACGTAGTCAATCATCTGTAGGATTTCCAGTGGATCATACTAAAAATATTTATGATTTTCCATTTTTAACCGCTGACAGTAGAAAATATTTTGGATGCAGGCAGTATCGATTTGAACGTTGAAGTTTTATGTAAATGGCAATTTTATTACAATATGAATAATATGTGGAAATCTTGGCATGTATACAACTATAAAAAAATTCTTCGGTGCGAACAAGTGCTAATATTTACTACAGGATTTCAACGATTGTTTGCAAACACATACTTTAACTGCACTGTAGTTCAAACCAACAGATTTATAACTTATTACCGAAAGTAATATCAAGAAAGCATATCCACATTCTCAGATATCACCAAAAGTATTCCTTTTGAAATATATTTTAAATATAAAAAAGCACGATTGTTTCAAATCAAATACAATTTAGTGATTATGGTGGTAATATTCAGTTTATCGGTTGCATCATTTTATGGCAAGGTTTCTCTTATTTTTACGACCTAACTGATGGATAGATTCTGGAGGAAATATAGCACATTATTATTAGTAAGTACTCCAGAGTTTTTGTAATCCAACTGATGATTCGGTCGGTATTATAAATGGTTTCGCGATAAAATTAATGAATTAGCATTAAACACGTTTAAAAAATACAGCCAGAAACTATCCAGCAACAAATTACATGCAATAAATCCTCCTAGATATAAAATTTCTGCATTTCAAGGTCAAATTTATAAAGCTAATAAATGCGGCAGTTTTACGAATCGTCTCCTACTAAAAGTGTTTTGATGACTACTACTTAGCACTTTTTCTACTTTGACAGAATTGGTAGTTCAGTGCATTAGTAATTGAATGAAATTCAAGCCTTTGTAAACTAAATGCGAAAGAAAAATAAAAGTTTATATAAACGTTCTAGAACATTAATTTGACAAAAATAAGGAAGTTAGGAACTCAATCGTTTATGACAATTTTGTTATTCTGGTAGTAGTTTTATTTACTTATGAAGTCACTGAATATGGGAGGAATGTTGTTTGTGCATCACCTCTGGTTGCATGTGTACTGGCAGCATTGGATTTTACCATGCATATATATACACATCTTTGCTGGATAACATAATAGCATAAGTTATGCATGCTAGTGACAAAGGGTTAATTTAAAATTCATATTATGTATACCAACAAATGCTGCCTGGGGTACATGAAAATATAATTGATAGTAATGCTATATAAATTTGAAAGTCCTTGGAAAGATTTTCCATTCTACCTACCTACCTATTCTTTAATTCTAATACCTTAATCGCTAAACTCACGTTTCACTTCTCCTAAAGCGCTATCGATTTCCCGCTAGTCGTTAAATGTAATAATGAATTAAATATTCAAGTCAAACTATGAATTCCGTGTGTAGAAAATCAATTTATCCGTAACTACGAACTTTCATTTGTTGGCTCTTATCTATAGATTACATGATATATGTAGATTTTAGAATACCCACATAAGTTTGATAGTCCGTCTACCTTAAAGTTAGAGAAAGACTATTTGTTAGTGTTCAGTGTAAGTAATGCCTTCTAGTTGAACAATAATCATATTAATATGAGAATGAAGAGCTTTCAAGGTGGAACCAAGGAAAAGCTTTGTAGCTCGTATATAGAAAATAGATACCGTGGACGATGCCTGAAAGATATGAGCATATATAGTAATGGAGTTCGTTAATGTTTATTCTATTGCTGTTGAATCGTATCAAAAATTTGCACAATTTATCTGTGTTAAATTTTTGCATAAATGCCATTTCAACTTGCAACAAATATTTTACAGGGAGGAAGAATTCTAGCGTTGAGTCTTGTACAAGCTTATGCCGGCTCGGATAACATTCTTGGTCACCAGGCTTTACATATAATTAAGGTTGCGCACATTTGAATTTGAAATGCACAAAGCAACATTGATTTTGCCATTGGTTTAAGAAGAGCGCATAAAATCTTCTTTTGTTGGAATGTATTTGAGGAGGGATTAGTGGCCGACGCCGACCAAGTGTTGCATGCAGGAAATGTAACATTCCATGACATAACGATATTCAAACCTATACACAGCGTTAAAATTTTGTGGAATGATATTACATTGGTTGATGCTCTTGATGATTTTGCAGTTACGACTGCATATAACACTGACACTGCAGAAAATGAAAATAAAGTAGGCAAATGAATAAAGCCAACAGCAAGCTTATTAAAGCTATTAAAGTAATCACAATAATCATTTCATCTCGTTCTCTGTATCAGGCAATCGAACAGATCGCTGGGAGAGTTATTTGCGTAAATCTGCATAGTATGTTACGTCTGTTGGTAATGCTGGTATGAAGTGGAAAGAACGGGAAAAGAGTTTGCAAAAAGTGTCTGAGATGTGCAGACTTTTTAACCTTCATTTGTGCATAAACGCTGAGTAAACTGCAAAAATTAATTCCGACTGACATTCAGATGAAATCATCATATCCATACTCATGTCATCATGCGAATTATGCTGAGATTAACAAAGGAGATGATTCCAGAAGTTGATTTGTTATTGTCGAATTTTTGCGTTTGTATCACAACCACATCTCTATATAAGCCATAATTGTTCCACTTCTGGAATGTATGGCCATCGTTTTTTATGTAATTGTTGTTTAAACAAGGAAGATTCTACTACAGCTGTAAAAAGTCGAGTCATAACATTTTAAACTAAACCAGGCCGGGCGGGCGCTGTGTCAGTGGTAAACAGTATTACCTATGTAATGCACGGCAGACGAAAAAATCAGACAATGTTTGATTTTACAGTTCCGCAACAAATACATGAGATGTGGTATATTAACGTGTGCTCAGCAATTCAGTAGTTAGTGGGCAAAATTTCCAATTCTTGTTAATTATGGATATTACGTCGTAACCTCAAAACAGCTTGTTTGCAGCCTATACACCTACACTACCAACTACGTTTCTCTGACATCAGTGCCCTTGTCACTCTTTTGGAGCAGTTTTCCATCAGTTTGCATTGCATGAATAATATGAACCTCATAATTTGATTTCCATTCTGTATATTAGATTGCATGCATCACACACCATACGACGACAAAGAGAGCACTTGTCCACTCCGATTCATTCCTGCACGTTTATGATGATGGGTTTTTTTCACAAGCAATGTCAGAATCTGCATGCTTGTACTGATTTCGGAATGTACAAAAAGTCAACCATTTATGGTGGATGACTGTGACATGACTTTACTCATCCTTCTCCTCCTTCATGGAATATGCCAAACCACAAGAGTGATAGAGAAGACAACCGACATCATATACGGATATAATATACCAATGACTACGGGCTCACCTGAAATTAAATACATGAAAATCTAGTAAACAGCTGAAGGTCATTTTCTTGCGATTCGTTTGTCCTATGGATGACGTTTTATGCATAATCTGTGGCGTGTCCCGACACGTTATATTGTTTTGTTTGTTGAGTCTTTTTTAACTTTGAGGTAAGCAAAAGTGAGCAAAAAAAATGAGGATCAGCTTCAGCACAATATGAAGTTTCAATGATTATTGTTCAAACGAACGTGAGATTATGAATTATATGAAAGCAAGCAAATATACAATTACAGGTAATAAATGTCTCAGTCGATTCTCGAGGAACGATTAAAATGTGCCGTACAGACTACAGACAGCAAGTAGCATGATGACGGCTTTGCTTTAGGAAGATAAAATAGCTGGAATGGGGGTGTGAATTTTCATGTAGCATGAGTATGAAAAGTATTATATGCTATGTGTACTGAGATTAAGGATAGATATCCTTCAGGATTATTATGTGGTAGTTAAAGATTATCTTACTGGTTTACTTTGTACATGGATGAACTTTCTCAGATGATATTGGCTTTTTCTGTGTTGTCGACTGGAGCCATAATGATAATAGTCTACTTTGGTCTGTCTTTTAGCTGAAAAGGGTTCCATTTTTCATGAGCAAAAGTTGGTGGGCTTATGTTTTTATGGGTAATTGAGTATCAAGATTAGGTATGTGTAGTGTGTACAATAAATGATAAAGTATGCATTCTATTATTCTGGTATGGATGAAATTCGACAGAAAGGTATGGAGAAAATAAAACTTTAAAAAGTATTCCTAGAAATATTGCCGAGTAAATAAATCCGAGCTTGTATGAAATGGTAGACATTGTATATGTAGGTATATGGATGCTTGAATTATTACGTGTGTACTTTTCAAAATATCATAGTCTGTCTGCAGTGCTTACTAGCTATGAGTACACTATTGCGTATTAGTTTTTAGGGAAAAATACATAAGCACTGTACGTTTCCCAAGATCACAATTCCGACATGCTTTGTTTGAGGGAAGTTTTCTGAGTTGAAAATTTGAAGGGTTTCTAATATCCCTGTCGTCCTCTTTCCCTGAAAATGGATCCATTTGATATTATACTGTGCCCTTTCACAACATTGTTTCCTTGTACTAATGTCATAGTTAGACGAAGCTTATACCCATCTTATTTCTATCGGTATAGAATGTTTTGTTAAAAAACAAAATCAAACTTACAACCATGTTTATTGCTCCTTTTTATAATTACACTAAAGGTAGTAGTAGTGGTGTACTGTTCAGTGTCATCTATTTTAAGCATTTTCATCACTTCATGCATCTTCTTTACAGCTAAGGATTAAGATACTTGACGATATAATATAAATGTCAACAGACTTGACAATTCTTCGAATTATTGCCATTGTCAAATAATTTAGACAGGAAGGGAAGATCATACATATATGACAAGGGATTTCTGTGTAAAGTATGTCCAAACAAGTATTCCCATACTAATTAATACAAGACAAGATAAAACACACACATGTGAGTAGTGGATTTCTCTATATAAAACTATAAAGTAATTGATAATATTCCCAATAAAGGTAAATTTTTAAAATATTGCATGAATTGAAGGAACTTGTAGCATATCTAATAAGAAGGATAAAATATTATGGGCCAGAATTGTAACAATGTTTTCATCAAACAAACGGCAAGTGAGTAAGTTAGCTCAAGTTTTGAATATTTTCAAGTCCATACTTTTCACCTTTTCTCAATGTCGGCATCTTTCATATTTCCTTTCTGTCCCAGTTTTAAAGTTACAAAAAATGAAGTGGTTCAGTTCTAGCACTAAAGCATCTAACTTTCAACTAACACAACACAACTTTTTCAAGCTTGATGAATAATATTATGGTACATCTATATCTACACTAATATAGGTAATATATTATGCCAAATTTGAGGTTTGGGGCTGGGAAGAAGATCAAGAGGAGTACCTCTTTTGTAAGTATTTTGTACATGGTTCTGGACATTTCTTATCCTTTGTTAGTCAGAAGGTGAAGAAAAGGGATCTGGCATCGTGGGTCAGTGTTGTGTAAGATTCAGGTTGTCACTCTTGTTTTGGCAGGAATGGTTGTTTCCAGCAGGAACTCACAGCCAGGGATCTTCTCATCTTTCTTGTGTGGAAGATATCATCCCCATTTTCGTCTGCCTGAAGACCCTTCATCTTTCCAAGTTTTGGCTGCATTTTGGGTTCCCTCATTTCTACACAATATAGATATTATGAAAATATTTACCATCCACAAGACTCACATGTTACATGGTCGTGAGGGTGGGTTTGAGTTCACAAACAGCGTGCAGTGTTGTGGTACAGTCTAAATGAATGCAAGATTTATTTTAGTGTCTCATTTTCTACCCTTCATAAAAACCATACATTATTTTTACGGATAAGCGTACGTATGTTCCAGGCAAAACAAAGGTTTATAGTAATGTGACTATACAACGTACTCTATCCTGTCACCTTTCATCCCATTTCTAAATTTTGTGGGTGTTTGTGCTGACGTGAATAATAATTTGTGATATACGTAAAATAGAAGAAACAGTGTACATAGAAATGGGCTCTGGGTACTTGAGAATACATGGTATATTATACTACATAATGTATGTGTTGATTCCTCCGTATATTTAGCCTCCCACGATAGATGAATGGTTGATGGATGGTCTATATATTTTTCAAATGTTAAAGTGGCAACTCGTGGAAAGTTAGCAGGAAAGTGTACGCACATTTATCTTTACAAATTGAACAAATGGTCCAAGGATTAGGATGTTCTTACCAAAGTCTTTATGGATTGATTAGGTGAGAGTGTAATAACAATAACACAAAAGAAATGCTTCCTTTGGTCAACGGTCACCGAAAAGGAGGAAGTCTCCTTGTTGATCCACCCAAAATAAGTGAATTTACACATTATAGCCATTTTGCATGATTAGGTATTTGTACATTCTTATATGTGTACATATCTGTAATAATGTCCCAGTTGTAGTAAATCCATTCATGTATTCATCTTTGCTTTAAATAAGATAACCAGATAACCTGAAGAGCAAACATTTAGAAGACACAATGCAAAGTGTGATGTTGTTGGTAATAATAATGACTGTCATTACTACAATGCCATTTTAGCACAGACAAAGACAAACTACAACGTAACAAACATAATATTAAGAAGCGTGTACCAAAAGTAATGCCTATTCATATGTATACAGATCGCTACTGCACACGAGTTTATAGATGCTAGAAAAGCATTACCCAGCTAGAAATGCATTGTGTCAAAAAACATTTATGCATGTTACGCATTTACATGTAGCACATAACCTAGAAAATACATGTAGTTCAAGTGAAGTCAAATTATAAATATGCATGGCTAGGCTCAGCATTTTTGCTATCCTACACAATATTGTACGCACATACTCCAAAGCTATAAGATGATGCATTAAATACACAAATATACCTATAGTATTATTGTGTCTGCATGATGTGTGATATTGAAGTGAATGATGATGATTATGTTTTGCCTTGTGCTCACAGCCCCGTTGAAGAGCATGATAACTTCCAATAACGATAGGTTGTGGTGGCTTGGATCGGTACTAAAATTATGCACCAATATTATTGCGTATGGAGCCCTTTACGATCTTGACAAGTATGTTAGATTTTACCAAGTGCATTTATATATCATAATAATGCACACCGTTTGAGAAGTTTTGGTGGTATCTCTGTCTGCCGAGTCTTCATACTTCACACAAATAAAAATTAAGAGGATACTCGTTGTGTCATGCAAGAAGTTTACATGTGTCCCTATTGCCGCAAGAAGTATGTTTGTCCTTCCGTTTAAGATGCAACGAACTCTTTTAGCATTGAATGTGACCCTGCAAAAATCAGTTGCTACCTGTTGTCTCAAGATAATCATTGAGAACAGCTTGGCTATGTTATGTCATATGCATCAAATTTTCATTCTGGGACATATTACGTGTTTCAAATGATGATACTTTAATTTATGTTGGTTTTAATAAGAGAATTTTGTTTGTATTTCCAGTTGGCTCAAGTACCTTCAGAAACCCTACCCAAGTAAGAGAGGAGGAATCAATTAACTATTTACTAAAGGGGAGTCTCCTAATGTACGTATCAAATATTTGATTTAACATCGACATTTTCTAATTAAATAAAGTATATTACTGTTAATTCCATCTGAGAATACAATTTCTTGTCATAATAAAAGTATAATTACTATATACGGAGATCGTATTTAACCATACAATTTAAGCATCACCAAAGGCCAACTCTTAGGTGAAAGAATGATTACACAATTATGCAAATTAATAAATCATGGATTAAAAATTATTCGATTAAAAGGCAATAAATTAGCAAGTATGGTGCTGTGGCAAGCCAGCTTCAGTTGCGCATTTTACTCATCATTATTAGCCCCAACAATTGCATTTAAATACAGCAAAGAAAATATATTTAAATAAGCATAGAGTAAGGTGCATAATGCACATGCATATATACAGAGAGCTAATTGACGTAAACTAGCAGTTTAAATGGAAAGTTGACAACTGCATACTTAAATGTAGTGAATGTGTTAATTATGAATTTGTAGGAGATATTATTACAAATTCCATATGATTTTTATACCTACACCTACACAAAAGGACGTCTTCAGTCTTCACTTACTCTACCAGTTGCTCCTCTCCTGTCTGCATTGCCAACAGCGGCAAGAAGCTCACTTTTCATTCATTCATACATTCAGTATTTTATCGCTGTTATTTTTGTTACTTAACTTGAAGGAGAGAACAGCACATACCGGGGAACGTACGTTTGAATATATATATAATGTATGTACCTTTATTATAGCTTAATGACGAGTATAATGTCTGAGAAGTAAAAGGTGTTGATCAAAAAGGTCATCCGGTTACAACTGCAGCAGTTTCCTGTGTTGGTTGTTGCTCTCCGCACACAACACTCAAACTACAACTGTGATAATGATGCAAAATGCAGTATCCATTATACGCATTGACGGTAGTGTTGATAATGTGGCGAAGGAGCATAACAAACTCAAGAGAGGAGTATTTCGTGCTCGGCTACTAGAACGAAGAACGACCCTTCAGACGAGATGAACAAAGTGGTGAAGGACTTTCTCATGTTCGTATATAATGGGCCAAATCGAGAAAAAAGTATCACTAACTATAATATTGTGCATGGGACTGACGAAAATAATTTTTTTTAAAGTTACATAACATGCAAAAAATTCTACTCTTGATATTTTAAAGAAAATTTAGAAGACGAAGACATGATTATTACTATCCCCTATTATTATGGAGAGTCTTATCTGATGCATTCACACACACGCATAGATAAAGTACACTTTGAATTAGGCAACCTACCTACATACAATAATGTGCATATAGTCTCAACTCAATGTATATCGGAAAGGTTTCGGTCCCCTGTACGATACGAGTAGGTATATATTTTCACATCCTCTCTGATTACGTGGGTGCGTAAAAAGTACACCGTGACCCGACACTCCACATGAAATATTTACGTAATATGACCACAGTAGAGTTTTCATTGAAAATGGTTACAATCGTGTAACACATGTTTGTACACGCATGCATTTGTTAGCTCATTATCGAGATCGAGTAATGTAATGGAAAGCAAAGTTTACGCATTGGATATTTTTATAGCATCAAAAACTAAAACAAAAAGAAATGGACTTTTATAATATAATTTGGACAAGTAAACCGGAAACGCGCGTGTAATAATGTGCGGTATCATCTACGCCAGTCTAGCGACCAAACCAATATAAAATTAATGAGCGCCAATGCGATCTAAAATACGACAGATTGAGAATAAAAAGATGGAACGACAGATGTAAATCAGGTAGATGTGTTTTATGTAAAACTGTTTCCGCTCATTTAACTGAACAGTGTCCATTCATCACTTGTTCTATATGTACTCTCTGTGAAAACTGTACTGGACAATGTCACAAAAGCTAACCGTAAATTGCGGTTTTTGCTCCGATTGATCTAACAACTCTAAATATTCTAGCAAATTATGTTTTACTTCTTGTGTCAGTACGTATAGTAATGTACCACGGAAGAGGGTACCATGCATGTAGTCACTCGAATAATGATGAACGCTTGTGACCCCGGAAATGAACAATTCCTGTGTTTTATTAGAAGTTTATAAAATGTAATATTTTGAGTGGCGAGAAGTCATACCTTTGCGTTATCATATAATATATAGCAATATTCACTACATCAGCTTACCGAGTTATCATCATCTTCAACATTCATAAATATGCCGGCTAAACTATGATGAGGGGAAGTTCTCGTTGTTATAATTTTGCAACAAAATGAAGGATTTTATGAAAAAGAATGAATGAGTTGAGAGAAGGCACATTATCCATGTATAAATCAGCTATTCACACCTTTCCCATGTAGTATTTGTACATTATGCGCTAGTTTATCGCTCTAACTGCTAACTATGTATAGCGTCAACTACACATTTACTGTGCGTACCTATGTGCACTCATTATTTGGATACGACGATGATGTAGGTATATCCTCCTTTTTGTGCAGTTATGATAAACATACAAAATATAATTTCTTTATGAACGAGCATAAAATGCGAACGACCCAACT
>JAQIXX010003646.1:0-18839 GCA_034700605.1 Willowsia nigromaculata | reverse complement strand
ACCCTTTTCATGATTTTTTCTCTCGCAGAATTGACGAAAGAGATTATGTAATAGTTCGAAAGTCCTTTGAACTCCTACAAACAATGTGTTCATGCAGTGGAGAATTTCTGCGCAAGAGAACTATTGACGAAGCTTTCCCAAGGTTATCCGTGTTGCTTTTGAGTTTGGCTAAGGAAGGAGAACAAATTAAAGACAAAAACAGACAATATTACACCTGCACGCAAGCTTATAAACTACAACTGACAATACTTCAGGTTATTACTGACAATATTTCAAAACAAAGTAATCAAATGTAAGATTTGTTTTTAAACAAAGCTTAATTGTGTGTATTTATGTTACAATTTTTTTAGGGATTGGCAACACTTCTTCACAATATTGACGTCCAGGCATTTGAATTGGATAAAATTGTGAGCGGGTGCATTTTGTACTTAAAGCCGAACCAGCATAAAAATCTCAGAGTAAGTGCAACTTAGTATTTAGTAGATACTTACGATTTAAATACACGATGCTAAAAAATGAAATATGAATCCTTTAGGAAGCTGCAAAGAAGTTACTGAAGGAAATATCAACTGGAAAGCATTGCCGTACAGTCTGGATGAAATTGATGGCAAATGGAATTATTGAAATACCATCTAATGTACCTGACACATCGTTTGCACCTTTGCCAAACTTTGAATAGATTAGTGTGTCTTATTTCCAAATTTCATGGTGTATCTGTAACTATCTGGTTGCATCAGTTAATTGTAAACTGTTACAATTCATTTTTTATACCTATATAATGCCTCACATGCCTATTTTATTATGCGAGAAAAAATAAAAGATAACACAACGACAACACTCAGTTATTTGCAGATTGGCCATAAGAAGATTTTTTGTTGCATGCATTTGCTTCCTACAAGCTAAATGGCTTGACATTTATTGTGATAACAATCAGAATGATCTTCGAAAACGCTTCTCCGTACTATTAAGTTCAGTGTCATTAGTCATTGACAATGACAATCCCTTCTGGAAAAAATACGTGAAAACATAAATAAAGTAACATTCAATATTTTAATCATCAATGTTTAATGTAACAATAAGACAACAATATCATGTTGCCGATGATGTTGCGGCATTGCATTTTTGCTACATGAAATTATCTGCAAGAACATTACATGATATCATTGATTTGTGGCGAAAAAAAACATTAACCTTTAGTCTATCGTTGCATGTGCATTATGCACGCACATTGATTGAAGGTGCTTTTTTTTATCATACCAGTGCAGGGTTAGCAATAGGATTGTCCTGTGTAATCAACTTCAAAGAACTGCATAATGTACAAAAGTCGAAAGTACAAGTCAGTCGGCATGTATGAATGTATGAAACTGAAGATGAACAGTCAGAAGTAGAAGGAAATCAAATAGAAATTATTTCATCTCAATAATAGCCTCATTAGTTATAAAAAATTATGAGATTAAAGGTAAACATGTACGGATCATAGTACAAAAAAATGCTCAAAGAAAAATCATGGTCAATACATGCTGATAAAAAGGCAAATAATATTGTGAACTTGAAAATAAAAATCCCCAATCTTATAATGATTCCTCTTGAGCATTTGAATTTTGTTTTGTTAGACTTTAAAATGCTTGTTTCAAAGAGTTTTGGTCTCAAATGAAGTGAGACGTACGTAAAATTTTTGAAGAAACATTTTGTGGCCTGCAGATGAAGACAAAGTTTTTAATTAATCTATAGCAATCCAGTGGTATAATTTTTTTGTTAATTTTCTGCCCATGACGTGCACCCCACAGCACGTGTGCGACTATTTTATTCCATGTATATACTACCTTACCTTGCATATTGCGCATTGCATGCCACAAAATATTGCAGCGCACTCACAACCAGTGCAGATTGCTAGACCATTATGAATGAACATTAAATGCTATAAAACAATCGCAGAAGCACTGTAGATTGAGATCATGGGATTCCCATTGATTGTATTGCATACCTACATTTGTGGATTTGTGATTCTTGAAATGTTTAACTAATAAGAAAACAACAAAAAATGAATGAAATTAATGAATGCTCATGCCTATGCATACTCGATGATATGGTTATCATGGATCGATTAGTTTTTTAAGAAATTACTAAATAATCTTGTTTTGTTTTGCCTCAGTATAATGTCTCGTGTTTTGATGATTGCCATTGATAGCTTTTTTTCATGTTCCATAAAGAGTGTATTGAACTTTCATTCATGTAATTTGCATTGCATCCAGTGTTGTATAATTTTACTACTACCACCACTAGCAGTCCACTATTCTTAAACTTTCCAAATTTGACTGTGAAAGTGGATTATATTTGCCTACAAGGAATCAGTTCCGTTGAAGTACCAATGATATTTTTTACTAGAGTCTAATCACTCGTGTTTTTCTGTAAAAACATTAATGGACAAGAAGGACGTTTCAGGAAGATCAAGATAAAAATGATTATCTCAATGAACTTTTGCCCTCTCAACATCCGTTAACCTTTCACACTTTGAACACTTTCAACTTTGTTTTCATTTGCATGATTAAAATGATTGAAACTCAATGAAAACCTTCTCATAAAAGCATAAGCATAATGTCTCGGGTAAAAACTTGCCAGCATTGTAAGTAAGTGATTCATGATCTAGTTTTTTTTCATGCTATGATGCTCAAACTGCGTAATTACCAGCATACCTACTTACAAATTCATACTTGACTCGGCTGATTAAAGAAAAGGATATTTTGACTGGATACTAAAATTGCAAAACTGTATTTGGCAAATTTGAACGCACAACTTGTGAGCAAATAATAATTTTCTCACAATTTATATAATTTGCATAAACACGTAATGTCAAAGTCAAATAATGTTGTAAAACACACGCTATCGACCATTACACTGGACTTAAATATGAATGATATCTCAGTAATGTATGTAAAAATGAGTGGAAAATGCTCCAAATCGAAAGCGTTCGAATAGAGTAAGATCATGCAATTCATGAATGCATGCAAATCCGTCAGTTTATCAAAATATCCGGGATCAAATTACATTGTATCTTCCGATATGAGAATATTTTCTTGCAATTTCAAACGCATGACGTGTTCACGTGTTGTATTGTAACCTTCAATTTTCAATTCATGAGAACTTTGTAATACATTGCCAATGATTTATTATAAGAAATGCATTCAATGTATGATTGAATTGAAGGAAAACATTATGATTCCATGAAATTTAAAAATACATAACCACTACATGATCAGTATTTCATGAAATTTCATATTTTACTTTTAGATTTTTTTTCCTATTAAATGTCGGACAAAATACGTTTACAATTACTTTACAGCAACAATATATCTCACAATTATAAGTCTTTTTAAATGAAGTCAATAAAACTATATAATGCACACTTTGTAACAAAAAAAGATCTCTCTATAAACACAACAAAGGTGAGATTTACATTTTACACCCTTTACAACAGTCAGTACACAACATTAATTTTGAATTGAAATTCGTTTGTCATCAAGTCAGTACAATATATATTTTGTCAACGAATATTGTTCAGAATTGATGTAGAGGTACAGGTATGTCTATATAATATGTACATAATAAATATAACATTCTTCTATAATACATCTATATGTTAAATATCCATAAAAACTTTTGGCATTAATATTCATTCTTACTTTGTGACTGGTTGGCTTTATAGTTAGGTAGTATAACATGCTGGTACAATCTATTAAATCTCTATATATAATTTTCAATCAAAGTAGCGTGTCATGCTACCTAATGACCTTTGACGTCTTGCAACAACGTTCTTCAATTAGCTACTTTATACTTAACTTATTGTAAGTAATAAATTTTTGACATGAGATAACATGGTGTGTGGCAAATGTGCACAATGTTGTGAAAGTCAAGTTTTACTGGAGTTTCCGCTGCATCATCAGTTTTTCCTTTCCAGCATGTGGCTTTTTCATGTAGGATTTATAAAAGAATCTCGCAAACAGAATGAAGTAGGACGAGTACATGATCAGACAGAGATTAATATTCCGATCACTCACGTCACACGCTATCCCATTCTGCTTGACTTGGTACGCATGAACATTGACGATTACACCGACCACCATCTGAACAAGCTGGAGACTGGTAATGCAGACGGCAATCGGTTTGGGAATCCTCACTTTGAGTGCTTTAAGTCCATAGTAGGTGTACATGAATGAATGCACTGCAAAATTCGAAACAATGTACCACCGGGCAGGAGCAATGTATTCAGAGTAGGAGTACCATGAATACAACAAGACTGTTATGTGGTGATACCTAAGGGAAAAACATTATGAATGTGTTAAAATTCATGGAAAAGTGTTCGGATAAAACATCAAAGGAACGTGACTCACCAATGCAAAAATATCAGTGGTTGTTTTCTCAAAACGATGAAAACTGTGTCTCCAAGTTCCGGTACTTTACTCAATACAAATGCATACGCGTAGAAAGCCCAGACTTGATTGTGACCATAACTGAAAAACAAAATCAATAATTAAGATAAATGTAATTGTGCAATTTCCTCCATGCAAACCCAATTTAAACTTTAATTAATGAATGACAAAAGCTTTTGTTTATTAAAATCTAAAATCTAGCATCATTAGCAATAATGAATAAAAAGTATAGCACAATTTGAGACATTGCAACTTATGTAAGGTACACGGCTATTTTGGCACATGATTAATCGCATTACCTCTAGCACTGAAACTTTTCGACTGCTTGAATAATATTTTCGAATGCATAACCGGTTCAAGATCAAAATCTTGCATGCACAACATTTTTGTTCGCTTTCAATCTGACGTATACTAAACAATAACCAGGAAAATGTATGCGAAATGTATTGAATCAAAATTTAGCATTGTCTATTATGTAAAGTCAAAAGTGCAAACAAAATTCAACGTTTCCAGTCAAGGATATATCGCTTCAAGAAAAATGTATCTCTTGCAAAGTTAATTTGCATAGTCAAGTAAAATATGATTGATTGACAAGAAACTAATATGGAATTCTCACAGGTTTCTCATTAATCGGAACTATTCAGTGATTTTCAAAATTTCACAAATTGAGCAATCACAAACAAGGAAAATCTATTCTCAAACGATTTATCGTTGATGGTGAAATCTCTTAAAAGTGTATTATTATATTGCTGAAGTAAAATCGATTACCCCATGGACCCCACAAAAGTTGCCCACAAGCCACATTAAATGAATTATATAGTCCCTAATTGTATACATATCTCACCTCGGGAAGCACACAGAATGATGAAATCCGTTTTTCCTGTTAAGTATGTGGAAAATTTCTGGCAGTGTACGGTACGTTCCCAGGATTGAAAAAGCTGCTAGTGAGAAATTCCATATAACTAATGGACCCCGGAGCTCAAACCTAGGCCGATCCTTCATCCAATTTTGACCCAAGAAAATGATGAGCATGTAGATTCCAATCCAGTAAAATGCGGAAGTCCAGTTCTCCTCCATCCATTGTTGGGATTCTATGTGATCAAATTTCCATTCGAATTCAAAAACTGTAGTGTAGTTCGGCAATGTGATCACGTCCATTCCATTTTTCAGACCGGCCTCGTGCAGTCTAAGATGTGGTACTGCGTTTATCTCCATTTTAATGTGGCTGAAGAATCTCGTTGTTTCACGTTGGTCGTTCCTCACACCTGGCTTTCAAGTGAGAAATGAGAGAAAAATTATGCTTTATATCCAGGATGATTCACAAATCTGTTTGTATATCTTATCGCAGGGTACACTAACTCTGATTATATGATAACTTGGCAATAGTACTCCTCATAGACAGTTTTCGTAGCTTTTATTTTTGGCAAAATGAAATCATGTTTGTTAAACCGGCTTCAATGCCGGTTTTTTCAGGTTTTAATGTGACGATATATATCCTAATTCGTCCAGATCTATAGACCCTCCCTCATATTTTCATGCCTGGACTATGGACTATGAACTGTCCATAAGGACGTTGACCGTGTTGCACAAATGTAATAATATAATATATACTAATTCTTTTTGTGTGTAAACTATGTACTTGTGAAAAATCAATATCTCACCGAGCTTGAACATTGCCCGTAAAGCCCGACCCCTTCCGAATAACTAAATCTTCATGCAAACACTTTTCTCAATGAAATAATGGAATGCCCCTGAATTTATAGTTCATCTTCAGACTTAACGATTGTCATAACTCATTACCAAAATTAATTGCCAACATATATGAGTTTTGCATTATAATTCCACTGGATGAACTGACCATAGTCTTAAATAAACTTTTAACCTTGAGAATGTCAACAGGCTAAAAAGCTGGAATATATCTCCGGCTGCTGCTCTCATGCACAAATTTGTCTGTCTGCTATCTACTTCTATAGTACAAATGCAAACAAGAGGATTTTTTTACCTACTGACTCAGTAACCCGATGGTATGGTCTATTCCACTGCCAGAGATCCTTTCAATTTGCAATGAACTTTTAACTTTTGTTAATCCCACGACTTTCGCTAGCACACGCTGCACAACCGGCCAAAGTAGTAGAAACTTTTTTCGTACGAGGATGCGACCAAACTGACCATACCACTTTGCATGCACATGTACGAAAGGTTTTGTAGGTACGAGAAAATGATGTTTTTATTATTGCACAATATTATTATGTAGGAGTTTAGCACGATACAAAGTGATGTGCAAAACACCTTCTCATTCATGCACATGTGAAGCGTGACGTGAGCGTGAACCCCAGTGAATTTTCTGGAGATTGGAGACTGGACTCGAGTGTGACTGGATTGGGACTGAATCTGCTTTTAAGCACCCTCACACTCTTATAATGAAATGCTAAGATCATTTTCTTCCTCTTCTGAGTACAAGCTCTTCGTACTATGATGATGACGATGGCTTACTACTATAAAGTCTCTCTTGCATACCTTTCCTTTACATAATTGTGTGAGAAAGAGCATAATATTTTATCCCAATCCCACTTCCAAGACGTTTGTTAGGATGATTGGTGTTCATTCTAATTCTTTGCAAATTTGTGTTTCCTTTAATATGAAATTTGTCAATTTGTCTGTCCGTCTAAATCGTTAATTCCAATGATTTGCAGTTTGGGTTTCATTCATTTTTCTCATGCTACGTTTCTACAATGAGAACTTCCTGCCTTCTACGTACAGGAGAGTACGCGTTTGAAGGTGGACTTTTCATCATACACATGCGTATTCACATGAAACCATTACTACTCATTATGTATAATTTAGTTTGCATTCATTTGCAGACTAATCGTAAAATTTTTACCCTTGCACTACACACTAGGGAAGGTAGGACCGGATGAATTGGTATAGCCATTAGCATACAAAAAATACCAGTGCATGCGCTCTGCTCACTCACAAGTCACACACACGAGGACCAGCATGACGTGGTTTTCTAGTCATTATTGCCGTTGCGTTATGTTGTTGCATTTAAGAAGATTGCTTTGAAAGTATGTGCAAAAAGTGTACAATTTTGCTCATTTTTTTCTTACGATGATGCTTGTCTGACTGAATTCTGAATGTCAATTATGGCATTTGAAAGGGTTAAGTTGGGTGTACCCACTATACTACCCATAATATTTATTAGCTAGATATTTCATACTTGAACTTTTTGGAAAACCGATCTCCTCATACATCTTGATAATGAGGTTCATTCTTATGCTGATGCTAACCAATGAGTTACTTCGGTTTTAGTGGTATGACTTGCTGATTCATTTCATTTCTACAATCATGCTATACATTCCCTTTCGATTCGTTAAGCTGGACTATCTAAGAGTACGTGTATGGATTCTAACCGATCGCAAAACTGTGCTGATGGAAAAATCTAAATGCTCCCTCGTTTTGTCAAAGGTGCAAAGTATTAAGTCTGACCTATTATAAATGATACAATACACAGTCCTTATATATCCTTCATCATCAGCTATTATAGAAAGTCACAAAACAAGGATCAAGATAAAAGTGGGGTTGCATCCTTCCTGGAAGCAGAAGCTCTCCTCGCGTTATCTCCAGCATTTGTGCTCGTGTACTTTTGACTTTGCACTTTGTGAAAACCCTTTTGTTTATAGAGGTCAGTTACAGGACATTGTTATAATTTCCTTCAACTCAAATATTACATAAAAACATTTTTAACGTGTAATTTTTTGTGAAATAATTTCTCAATAAGGCTTCGTTATATCATATAAATAAATCTGTGTTAATTCCTAACGTCTCATTTTTTCAAGGAAGCAAAAAATTGAAAGCAGGTAGGACTAGTGTAGTTCCTTGAAGGAAGGAACTTGATTTTCACCATTCAATTTAGAGAGTTTTTTCTTCTATCAAAATATTTTATTCAATCGTACGCGCACATGTCATGATTATCAACTTTAGAAAAGTTCAACAAACATCTTCGTTTGTTATGCCGTGCACATGCCTAATGTCAGATTTCCCATGGTATATATGGCATCATGGCATGTCACCCAGAAACACAGAATTTTGTCGCTGATTTACATATTTTAGCCGTTTCGAACTTGCAATATGGTTATGTATATCCATACAATCCCATAATATAGTATCTTTTATCAAAGTCAAGTCTCTTCTCGAGAGTTCTGCGCAATTTGTGATGATGCTATCAGTACCCACACATTTTGTGGCTTTAGAATAAACTAGTCTGATCTACGTTACGTGGTGAGGACTGAGCAATGAGCAATCCATGAACTTTTGTACGATGATAGGAAAGTAGGCACTGAAAACAGTAGTTGTTGCATTGTTGCCGCAGCCATAAGACAGCCGAATAAGTCAGTCAAGGTCAGTCTAACAATACAACAGTGGTGTTTTCTTTTCTTGTCTGTTTACTTCTCTATTACGATAAGATGAAGATTTTTTTCTATATGAATATACAACACATCCTTACTTTGATTGAAATTTCGAGATGTATACATGATATATCATGCCACAAAATATGTGCCATTGACATTTACAAAAAAAATTCTGTATACATAATCATAACCTAAGCAGTAGCAATTTTTGTGAAGATTGGTGATGGTGATGTCGATGAATGACGAAGATTTTGTGGTCGAGTGAGTATCCTTAAATTTTACTATTATTCATACCTAATGTTACGCATGCTTTGTTTGCACAGAAATAATATACTTCTTGCTACGAATAATTTTAAGTTGGCCACATTATCTTCTCATTTTCATGGATGCAATTTTAAACCTACAAACTACATAGATAATTAGCATTGTTATTATTGCATCACACCATCATCACAGCAGTTCTTCACGCATAATAATATGTGATTGATTAACCACGTTTTATTTGTCAGCGAATGAGGCATTGTACGGAGTGCATAATATATGCATTATCATTTTCTGCTTCACATGTCACCGCAATGTCAATCGTAAGCGTTAACACAATGGATACACCATATTATATGCAGAGGTAATTAAAGTATGCATTTAAAGTAAATAAACATGTTCGTTCATGTGTAGTACAGGAGTAAAGACATTCTGACAATTGTGGCGCAAATATTTTCTTGTTTGCTTGGACTTCCTATTGTTGTTTTTATGAGGAAAGAAGACAGCATCTCTGATTGTGTGGACTACTACCTGTAATTATATTGTTACATAAGATAAACTTGAACTACATTTTGTGAAAAGGGAACAAGTTGGTGGCTTATAAAAAAAAGTGAGCGGAAGTTTTATCGAAGACTGTCTTATTCATCTGGCTACAATTCCTTTAGGGATCAGAACGAATACTTGACACTTTAATTTGTATGTGCATATGATAAATTTTAAATTGACACCGCAATCATTGATGAAAATAAAAAACCCAATGAAAAGTGAATGGTCTGTTGTTATATAACTAATCTTATTGAGACATTTTCACTATACTTACATACTTACATACACATTTAAAATGTACAAGATTGGTTTTTTTATTTTAGAAAACTGGTCGTATATTTTTTCCTGGTCAGCCAGTCTAAAGCATACGTCAGTAATGAAATACATCCACCCACTTGAGTACATAATAAATCTACCAGTAAGCTTTGAAATTGACTGTTGATTAATATATTTGTCTTATAACTACCCTTTCTATAATAATAATATGTTACGTTATGAGTATATTAACAAACACTACATTACATTTTTGAACAAATACTCTATGTAGCTAATTTAAAATGCGTATATGTACCTACATCTGTATACAAAATTGTACATATTGCCATCAACATTGATGGAACTTTTAACAGTTACAGATTTAGTGGCGTAATTACTGGGAAAGCAGACTGGTATCGTTCTCACCCATGAAAAATAAGTAATTACAGCTTTAAACTAAACATAACTGCGGGGTATTTTTTCAAGCGATTTCTCAACCCAGACACGTGACGGATATTAAAGCAAAATGAAAACTACAAGTTTGCCAATTCAAATTCAGAACACAAGACACAACACAACTCTCTGAGAAAATCCTATTTCGCAATATCATGACAAAATATAAGTTTGAAATGAAGAAACAGAAGTACAAAATACAATGTAACATTGCATAATCCCAGGATTTTTTGGCGACATTCGTTAGTCTTCAACCAAACCGTCCTTGATTTTCCCAATAATCAAGCTCGCAACAATACTCCATGCGTTTTCAGTTTCCTCAGTCCATCTCTTGTCCAGCGTTGTCTCCAGAAATGCCATGAAGCTCTTTTCAAACTCCTTAACATTATGAAAAATACTTCTATGAAAAATTGATCCAAACATTACATTTGTTTATTGTAACAAGTGTGTAAAACCTCAAATGCTTCGGCTGTAATCTTCCTTCTAGCATGATTTGCACCAGTTCTCATTAACATCTCATCCAGAATTTCCGGGTCATCAAGATTGTTCACGAGCCCGTCAATAGCATTCATTACGGTAAATGCATGAGCTAGAAATCTCTTATTTCCTCGCAGCTCATCAAAAGGAACGTTGGCGAAGGATCGGAATGATTTCTGGTGAATGGGGTAATCTGTGAAAAATCTGAAAAATAAGACAAAAACCCAATTATTATGGACACAAATGACACGGGAGCTTCAATAACTTGTCTATACCTGAGAAACACATTTGCTCCATTGCCCTTTAAATCCGTGGATATAAGAGCCCATGTGTCTTCAACTATCTTTTGCTCGGATGGGGTCAACATCTTTACTCTGGAATTTCCAGGAAACTTTTCTACAAACTAAGCCTTTCACTGCTGAACAATACCTATAATTACGCAAGCAATTTCTAGTTGATTGCTAGTGCGTTAATTTGTTGAGAACCATCTATAAATATCTTTTCGAGGGGAAGGACAATTTGTATTATTTTGAGATAAACTTTTGTTATCGTTCACTCCACTCTCAATCTAAGATCTTCAAACTTTCAGGATGAGCATTCAAATGACTTAACACTTTATTTCTAGAGAAAAATAATATTGGACTCTCTCAAACATGTTCAGTATGTCATTTTCGGCTGGAGCATTAAAATTCAATAGCATTTAGTTGAGAAATAGTATTTACCATTTTATTGCGGATATCATTAAGAGAGATGTCATTCATTAACGCGTAGAAAACTACGATCAATTTATTAGACACCCGAAACACGATATGATGACAAAGGCTATAATGTTTAATGTTTTTATGTGCGAATGCTAATTTAATAACCATTTAAGTCTCAACTCAACAGGCTACGATCTGTCTATGGCGCAGAAATGATTGATGTGAATTGCTGCAAAGAGAGGCGCTCGACGAAGCAATAAATTTAGCACCAGAAACGTAAGATAAAAAGATAAATTGTCCAGTGCGTTGTACACTTAATTGTGATTCAGTGTGATTCAATGTTCAAATGGGAACAATACAATATGATGTTCACAGACACTTTCATTTAATTGATTACTCGTATATAATAATTTGGTTGGGCAAATAAAATCTCAAGGCTTAAATATATGACCAATGCCACGGACTTCTTGAAATGTGCTTTTCATCTCAGCGATAATTATGCCTTGTCATTTCTCTGTCATTCTGCTATTGAATGAAAACTTTGTCTCACCGCACTACTAAACACTCAAGAAATTATCTGAGCTTTTCAAATATTTTTTGTGGATGGGAGTGATGCGTTGTGTAATGTTTTGGGAACCCTGCAAAAACTAAAATGCGACTGTGACAAAATTTACACTCTCAAATCTGAAAATTTAGCTGATATCTGACTTCCCAATGCAATGCATGCTCATACAACATGGGTTTTTACCATTGAAATTTTAATCATTGCTAGAGCTCATCTTTGTCATCTGCATCTCTTTCTCACTGTGCAAATAATGATAAAGGATGATCATAAGTGGAAAATGAAAAACAGGTTTTTTCATTTAAAATACAAGTAATGCTGGAATGTGATAAACCACTTTGAATATTCAATTTCAACTTGAGAACCTATCAGGATAATTTATCTAATGCCCTGCAGGCTATGCTCTTAGTTCAATACAAGCTCTTATCATTTATTGCATGAACAGTAGAACATGATGATGATGAAAGTTGTTCTCTCTCAAATAAAATTGCTACAAAATATGCATTTTTTTGATTAACTGTTTTAAAATATATATTTCACTCTTTTTCCAACTTATTGTTGATGCTTAACAAATCGTAATTTTGTATTGATAATATGTGTGTCCTAAAACATAAGTAAATTAGGTACATTTAAAAATTAATGTTAAAACACAACACAAAACATAATATTAACTGAAGCTTAATGTAAGAAGTAGAAAAGATAAAATGCACCATCTAGGAAACTAAATTCTACCTGAGTAGC
This sequence comes from Willowsia nigromaculata, assembly GCA_034700605.1. NCBI lineage: Eukaryota > Metazoa > Arthropoda > Collembola > Entomobryomorpha > Entomobryidae > Willowsia > Willowsia nigromaculata. The sequence continues at coordinate 6,007 of JAQIXX010003646.1, read as the reverse complement.
AAAAGCATAAAGTAGAATGCTAAAAGATATACAAAGATGTACCTAATTTTTGTCGTTTTTTAAAGAATTTATTGAAAAAGTTAAAATGATAAAATGTACTAGCGCTATATAACTAACTATAAAGCGTATTTAAAAACAGAATAACAATAATTATGCGGGAGAAATAAAATCTATCATATATTATATTCATATACAATTTAAATGTATTTCATAAAGGAACGTTAAGCTAATCTATCTAATGATACAAAATACATTTACGGTAAAAGTGTTCATAATTTTAAAATTCATTAAAAAGTTATAATGCAAATCAGCGATGATGTTGATACTTCTTCAACCAAAATGGGTTTGGAAGGGCGTAAGCTGGAGGGGTTAATTTCTGCTCGTTTAACGTTAAGGAATTTCCTTTGTCGGAGATTGCAGGTTTTGCTTTCTTCTTGTGGACCCAGTTGTCGGTCTCCATTCTTAAGCAAGGGAAATCCAAGGTTTTCTTTTCAGTCTGACTAACACCACGTTTTTTAGCAGCGAGAAAGCTGCTCGCATCACTAGACAAAACTACTTCGTTGTATTTTATAGCAGGTGCGAGAGTTGCGATTGAAACTGCAGAGGTCACCGATTTTGACATTCTTTTAGGCTTTAACCACGCAGCTAAATCAGAATGAACAGACTCGATATCTTTCTCTGATACGCAAACGATGCTGCTTCCAGATTTTCCATCTTCAAGGTCCTGACTTTGATTGAAAGTGTAATCAATTTCAGAAGATGCGACAATGAATTCCATATCACTAGTTTCTGAACTAGGGGACGGCACCACCAAAAAGTCGTCCTTACTATCGACCGAACACTTTCTTCCACTAAGCCACTTTTCGATCCCCCAGCTACTCCATGGACAACTCTGTGGATTTCAGAGATTAGTTTTTAGATATACATGTACAATATAAGCATGATTGAATAAGAAGATAGCTATTATAGTCTTACGTCACAAACTGCAGTGATTTTTGTTGGCACTACTTGATTCTCTTTGTTAGCGCACGTGGATAATACCTCATGCGCTTCCTCCACCGCTGGAGTGAATGTTCTACTGAAACAGGATGCAGGTGGCATTTTCATTGTCTTCTTATCAAACATACAACACTGGAATCCATCAGTTGTGACGTTACCCCATTCACTTAGATCCTCTTTTAACTGATCACAATCTAGAGTTACGCTTATTTGCGCTGGCTCGCTAACTGCTTGTGACCTGTCATAGATTGAATAATTTTTATAATTGAAATACATTTTCCATTGTAAACGTTACTTTTGAATTGATTGAAACTTACATGCTAACTTGAGGAATTTGGAGCTCTACAAGTTGACTCTGATCAAAAGAGTCAAGATTTGTCAGCATGCTTTGCAATCTACCCATTGTTATGTATGTTGATCGCATGGCATCCTGATCAAAATTTTAAGAAAAATATTTATTACGCTGAGCCAACTTCCATTATGAAAATCTGCAAATGCAAAATACTCGTACCTGTAATAAACAAGATTGCATATTGTGCAACTGTTCTACTTCCTTTAATAGTTCCCCTTTCCTTTGAGTGAGGACATCTTTCATAGCGTCAGCAGAAGTCTCTATTTCCTCCTTTGCCTAATAATACGTAACAAAAATAGGCTTAAATATTAATTGCTCTTCTTCATCTGTGAAGTTAGAAATATAGCTGCATTTTTGAAATTTTCAACATACCATCAGAGAATTCTGCTTGCTGGCTTCCAGATTTTTGTTCAGTTGAGCGAGAACGTCTTTGGCGGTTTCAATTTTGGAAACCAACTCCTTCTCTATGTTGTCTTTTAAAACTTGCCGTTGATTCCCCATCATTGATAATGATTGCATTTAACTGAGCTTCTCACTTTCTGTTTTGTATTAGTTTTCCCCAACACAAATATTTAATGTGAAATCACCGCCTGAAATTTGTAAAAAACATATAATGAATCGACAATTTCTCACAAAAATGTCCAAGCCACAGTTCACCACGAGTTACATCCGAGCAAACTATAAAACTTGACCTGAATTTTGACTCTTATTCGCTCCATAGCGGAATAATGAGCTTTGCAAGAAACAAGACCGTACTGAATAGTGCAATGAACTCTTTTTCAATAAAATTCCATAGTTTCATAAAATTGCAAAAATCAGAAAAGCTAACTAACAATTTTTGTGCCTGTGCACACATAAACTTTAAACAAAATGTATGTCTGTCTTGTTTTTAAAAATATTTGAATGCGATTATTTAGCATTAAATTTTTATATTATACGTACACACATTATTACGATTATATCAATAAGATTACTTGTTTGTCATGCTAATAGGTGCCAGAGTATATGGAAAAACTTTTATTCAAATTAGCACAAAGCTATTGCATTTTGTTGTTGTCTATGAGTGTGTGGTATTTTTGTCAAACTCTATACATGCTCTATATTCATGTCATTGTATTTGGAAATTTGTTACACTGCAAACTTATGCTAAAATTGCGTTTTAAAACCAAAATAATGTACCGAGTATTTTTTATCACAGGTTTTGTAATTTCTTCTTACACCAATGACAAAATGCTATCAAAAGGAGAGATCTACAATCTCGTCTCGACTCTAATTCTTTGTTGATGAGCGCGTCTCAAAAATCTTTGCCAGCACTTTAAATTGCAATTACCTACAGGTTGTCATTAGACTTCTAAAGAGTTCATGTAACTGTTTCATTGATGACAATTGATTTTACATGCTTGTTGCACACCTATGAACTTTGCTTGTCCATTTTATATTTATACCCATGTAAAATGCTCCTGTCATGTGTAGTGAATGCTTCAACTTACTATTTGTGAATTGGGTCCTGAGAAGTCGAAACAATACGAAACAATGGGAATATTAGATTATCACACTTATTTTTAGGAAACACCTTTTACTTCCAACTAATGAAGGGGGATAGTGAACTAGAAATTAACCATCCGACCTTTTATGCACGCGTCAGGAATGAAGGAGTTCCCAAAAACTATTCATGTGGGATTTTGTTTCATGCATTCACTCTTCTTTTTTACTTTTATATTATCTCTGAGACCCCAGGATTTGATGTGTTAAACATGTGTGTAGCCATATGTCTTGTGAAGGGGATAGGGGTATGCAATACAGCTTTCATTTATTTGATGATGATAAAGCATGAGTTTACACACGATTTTCATATAAAAAGTACTTTTTAAGCGGTCAAATGTATATGCATATACAGTTTATACCTGTTCATAACCACTTAACAATGTACTTCACTATAGTGGTTCGTTTTGGCCTACGTGACTTGGATCTTCGTCTTGATGGCTTCCACTCACAAATTTTGAGCCAGTTTGCGTTAGTATAGCTGCTCTCATACCTATAATTTCATCATAAGACCATGTTATACTGTTATTGAGGTACCTATGTACATAGGCCATCCAGTCGGTTTCAATGTTAGGAGCCAACTACAACTGTCAGCGAACATCTATGTACCTACTTGGGTGGTATGGTATACCTTTTCACATCTTTGCATCAAGAAATGTGCACAAGACTAAAACATCATGAAATTTCTACAAAAGAAACGTTACTTGTGTCTTTTGGTATACTTCTTGAGTTTTCGGGCATGCGTAGATTTACAAACTTTGTCTCAAGCTCTGAAACAAAAAGGGCTTATAATTTAAAGAGATACTCTATGAAAATTCGTGAAAGCAGGGGCAATAGCTTATAGCTGCATTTAAGACTACATCATACTTACAAACTGAACTGCAAATTTGGTTTAATACTACTGCGCGTACAAATTTGTTGGCTGGTAGTGATTAGATATCTAATCAATCAATGACAAAATGAAGCTTATATTTGAAAGCGTCAGGAATTTTTAAAAGCACCACCATGCTTAAAGTGGTTCGTTGAACTGGGCGACAAAGATCTGTAATTGATTACGTCATGATGAGTTCTTTGTGACCTTATAAATTTTGTTATCTATCAGATAAAACAGTACGATAGACTGTAGTTCCATACTGCATTATATACACACTCAAAGATTATAATAATAGTCTTTTAAATATCCGGATTTGTTTTTTTTAATTTTACATGAATGCATTAATTGTTTGGTAGTTCACTTTCGTTCACATTAAAAAATGTGTCAGGCTGCAGATGAAACAAAGCATTATATAATTAATTACCTACTTGTGAGGTATATACTGCGGTTGGATATTACGCTTTCCATTACAAATGATGAGTGAGTTTTCTTGATTGAGTTAAAATTTTCCACATATACGATTTCTAATTCACAAAATACAACCTTCATTAATTACCTAAAATCTGCCTACACCACTGTGTGGTTCCCCTGACTGACAAATATACCCCAATTTCACTACTGTTGTAGACATGAATGTGTGGTGACAATTTTCTCATTGCGGTTTTATTTAATCTCTGTTGACATGTTGTCCCCGGAGTGTTTTTGACAGACCCGATAAATATGTACTTACATTCCAAAATATCAAACTCTCTTTATAGATGTCCAAAGCGAATTCTCTTTGAAGAACCTATATTCTAGCGACTTTGTTTTGACAAGCTTCAGTTTCTTGCTAATTCCTCGAACAATGTGTATCGACATTGTTTACAATAATTTCTGCGAAACCCATTGACCTGAAAAATATTTTCTTTATTAAAATTAGATGGTGAAACAATTGCATAGTATGAAGAGAGAAAACGCAGTGATTAGTACAAGTTTATTTTTATATATTCTTTATTTACTTTAATTAACAACATCTCCAACATTTTTGTAAGTAAACTATCCAAATTTGACATTCATAAAACATAACCTTGTTGTTGGTCTACGCATCATATAAGCAAAGCAAAATTACGTAGATATAATCATGTACACTTACTTTTAACTTCAAATTAAACATAAAATAAAAGTTTATAATATTATTAGAGTATAATATAGGTATAAAATATTTCGTGAACTTAAACAATTGACTGATACACATTTTAAGTAACGCTAAAAATATGTTACTTTAATTAATTATTAATGAATTACGTATAATTACTGCGTGTGTCGATTCTGTGAAACAGTTTTTATTAGATAATTTTCAAAAGTAATTCATATTTATAGGTACGGGACTAATAAGTACTAACTCATATTATTCAATAATATATAAGGAGACTAACCATGCACAAATCTAGTAAAGCATTCTTAATGCGCGGTTCACCTTAATCTTCCATTTCATTTCACCCTCCGTTATGTATGTGCTTTTTCCCAATAATAACACTATAGGTGCATGTCATATTTTTAATCGACTTAGGTATACATTAATTTCGTCCCTTGAGTATCATTATGCACGAATTAAAGTTGGTTTAAAACTACACTTAGGTACTTTCATCAATTTATAGCATATTAATATGTTCAACCCTTACTAACATAGACTAACCAGCAGCTAAACGAATATTACATAATATTACATAAGAGTACTTATTGTTTGCTAAACACCGAGTTTTATGCATGCATTCAATTAGAAGTCATAATAATTCCTTGCATGGACTAGATAACAAAAACTGATTTCTTCATTCAAAATTCATGATTCAGTTAATGAATCATTTATAACTTTAATAAGCAAGGTTAACTGTATTCATTTTGCTAAAACATTTTTGTAATTGTAAATCTATGCATCGATTAAGTAAAAAACTATTTTAGAGTCACTTTTTACTAGCTTACTCGGACATTTGAACTAATTGTAATTAGGTAATTATTATTATCAAAGTACATTTACGTATATTTTTAATCATTGGACGTTTACAATCTTTTGTGGTATACACTCAATTGATGGACTACGATGCAACGATGATGACTATAACAAATAATGTTGGTTTGAGTTAATACCGTATTTTCTGTATTTATAGCCCGGCTAAATTTTCAAAATTGGTGGGCTGAAAGGAGGCTATAATAATAGGCAGGCTATAATTTTAGGGAGGCTAAAAATCCAAAGCAAGGGTAAC
>JAQIXX010003645.1:0-18845 GCA_034700605.1 Willowsia nigromaculata | reverse complement strand
GCCCACACAGGTCGACCAAGTTCCATCAAGCAGACGTCAACTTGGAACCTTGAATGCCAAAGGAACTTGCAGGGATTCAATCAGTTATTGTGGCGTAATTGATGACAAGGTCCCAGATGGCAAACCGATGGGATATCCTTTTGACAGACCTGCAATTCCAAATGAGCGTGGTAATCCAGACATGTATCTTGCCGATTTCACAACCCCCGTTTCCAACATGGCGACACAAGAAATCAAGATTTTTCATGTGGATACTACCATTCAACGAGAAAATGGTGCACCAAGAGATTTACGGGTGGTTCACGTTGCCCCATAAAACATATTGGCTTTTCATATGCATAAATGATGCTCGCTTGATGATACCTAATTAATATATTTATGAATTGTATAATTTGTTAACTTTGATTCATATATTAATAAACTAATTACTCATTTCACATTTTAACCTCGACCACAAAAAGAATGTATTTTTTTCTGGCATCTTATCTTCCTGCTGCTTAAAACCACAATTGGAAGACTTCATTAAACACACTCTGCAATTGAAAATGCTCGATTAATTACGAGAAATATTTTCTCAAGTGTACTTAGAAAAATGAATCCTGAAGATAAACTAAAATTTACATACTTGCTGGAAAGGCCTACTGAGCCATTATACAGAAGTTGCAGAGGTCATGGCTCCACAAAATATCTGTATCATTTACCAGCAGAGCATTTGGTATTTAATTAATTATGTTTTCAAATCAGTAAGCACATATCAATGTTAAAATAATAGTCATTGAGTATTAAATCTATAGGAACCTTATCAGATGGAATTCTTTAACGAGCTGAGGAACTCCATCCCTGATTCAATGAATGTTGTCCATGTCACTGTGAAAAAACCAAAAATTCCTTATGATTTGACACCAATTCATAGCGTCATTCCAAGGAAAGGATTGTTCTGTGAATTGAGCGCCACACATCTTGACGCTTCTACAGAGCTTTACAAAATCCTAATGAGTATAAATTTTTATCAAATTCTTTCTTCATCCGATTCGGTTTACAATTAACCCACAACTCTTACATGACTAGGTCAAGGAAGCCGGGATGACTTCTTTAACGCTTCTGCTCTCTGTCGCGATTCAGTGAATCCAAATTTATGGATTCACGTATTCATCCGAGCGATTTCCAAGAGACGTGACACCCGAGGTTTCCAGTTACCCGCTATTTGGGAGATAATGCCTGACATGTTTATTGAGAGACGACCTTGGCAAGAGGCTCTTCAACAAGCTGCCCACACAGAAAAAGCTCGTGCCATTACAGTAATCGATAAGAATTTCACCGGAACAAATTTGAATCCCGAGCATAAAGTAGCATACTTCACTGAAGACATCGGGGCCAACTCTCATCACTGGCATTGGCATTTAGTGAATCCTTCGAATTCTCCAAAGGGAAGTATTGACCGGAAGGGTGAAATATTTTATTACATGCATCACAGCATGCTCGCCAGATATGACACTGAACGATTGGCGAACGGAATGAATCGAGTGGTGCCTTTCGACATTCACGATGACCTTATCAGCGAGGGCTACTTTCCCAAGTTGGCTATGCAAAACTCCACCTTGAACTTTGCAGGACGACAAGAAAATACGGTACTGCAGGACATTGACAGAAGTCAAGATCCGATAACCAGAATGCTTGGATTTGTAAAGGTGGCAGAGATCAGGTCTTGGTGTGATCGGATAATTGAAGCAATCGATGCTGGATTTGCGGTTGATGAGAGAGGGGGTCGGGTAGACTTGAGAAATGATCAAGGGATTGACGTTGTCACTGCAATGCAGTCCAGTTGGGACTCTCCAAACCGGAAGTACTATGGAACGCCACATAACTATGGACATGGCCTGATTGGATGCATTCATGATCCCAACTTCCGGTTCAGGGAGCCACCAGGAGCAATGTATCTTCCAGGAACGTCGATGAGAGACTCGATGTTTTATCGGTGGCATAGATATGTCGATTTGATATGCCAGCGGCAGAAGGACTATTTACCTGTTTATTCAAGAGAAATTGTATTCAATTATGAAAAAAGGCTGTATGGTTTAGATATTTTAGCTTTTTTAAATAATTAGCGTATTCTGTTTTTGATCTAGCTCCAATGGACTGGAATAAGTGTGAATGAAATTGAAATGATTCGTGTGGAGCCCAGTCCAGTAGTTTCCACTTCATCTCTTGGTCCTGTCAATGCCATGGTTACACACTGGATGCAGAGTGATATCGAGCTATCAAGAGGTCTAGACTTTGGAAGGACAAATGTTAACAACCTCGGGTCAGTTTGGGTGCGAGCAACACATCTCCAACATGTGCCATTCGTGTACCGCATAAAGGTGACGAACGAAACAAGACAGGAAGTGGAAGCAACTGTGAGAATTTTCATGGCTCCGAAATTCGATGAAAATGGGGACAAGCTACCGTTTTTTGAACAGCGCATTTTATTTTTTGAAATGGACAAGTTTACTGCTTCATGTAAATGCATAATGCTTAATGATTAAGGATACATATATTTAAAAAGTACAAAATGTAATCTCGAATGATATAACTTTAGTGAAGCCCGGAGAAAGTCTCATCACCCAGAAATCAGAGGAATCCACCCTGACAATTCCATGGGCTCAAACATTCCAAGATATCGAAAGAAACAAGGAGGTACTAACCCCAGCGCAGTCAATTTGCAATTGTGGATGGCCCCAGCATTTGCTCCTTCCCCGTGGCACTGAACAAGGCATGATTTTCGACTTATTCGTGATGCTCACCCCCACCCAACTTGACCAAGTTCCCTCGAGCCGACGTCAACTTGGAACCTTGAATGCCAAAGGAGCCTGCAGGGATTCAATCAGTTACTGTGGCCTAATTGATGACAAAATACCAGATGGTCGGCCCATGGGATTTCCCTTTGACAGACCAGTTATCTCAAATGAACGAAGTAAACCTAGTATGTATCTTGATGACTTTGCATCCGCCTATTCTAACATTGCCACAACCCAAATTAGTATTTTGCATATGAACAAAACTATTCTGAGAGAGAATGGTGCTCCTCGCAATATGCGCAAGGTTTACTGTACTCCATAATTTAATTGGTGAATTAGTAGCGTGTGCCCTCATACTTTTTAACATGCTTTTATTATTTTTTTTGGAGAAAAACATTTTTACACGCACACATTGCTATAACTTACACTTACATAATTCAAAATTATGTATAAAAATTTACAAATTCTTAAATCTAGAAACCTAGATCTACTCCAAACTAGAAAAGGCAAAAGTAAAAAAGTTGACAATAATCTTTCACCTTATCATAGTAGTTATTACAATTACTAACTTATATTCTCTTGTCATTCTTCATCAACCATCATCGCTGTAAGGTTTATACCTTATCGATAAGTTACATGTTTCAAGACACCGCAACATACATTCCGTAACTACATTAGTTCTAATTATTTAGAAAAACATATTCTATTAAATATATTAAAATGTAAATATAAATAGTAGTAAAAATTAGTACCTAAATACTAGTTATATATTTAACAAAATACACAATTAACCAAAGTTATCCTTAAATAAAGAAACTTGTACTAAAAAATTGTGTGGGATTATTTTACATTGTTTAGAAAACCAGTTATATCTCTGCCTATCAAGGTACAGTGAAAATAGCATGTCAAGCTAACTGTTTGGATCAACATTTAATTCGCATCTCATACTTGTCCAGTCCTTATGGACAAACTTTACATGATCAGTCAACTCAAAGCCATAGCTAAATTCTTCAAAACATTTAAGACACATGTGAGTGGGCCGTTTATGGATTTCTAAATGCTTTCTCAAGTAATTCATGTGAGTAAATCGAGAGGGGCAATGAAAACACTTGAACTTGCCGATTTGGGGCTTCCCATTTTTGCCCGTGTACATTTTCCCTGACCCATGATCACTTCTTTCGTAATGATCGTCGATAGCCTCCTGACTATGGAAAGTGACCGAGCAAACCTGACAAGTAAGTGCTTCCTTCTGCTCCTCTTTACGATGTTCGAAAAGATGCTTCGTAAACTCAAATTTCTTGTCGTACGTGGCTCCACACACTTCGCAAGTAAAGTGGGGAATGACATTTTGTTCTCCTTTCCAGACGCCTGATAACCATCGTTCAGCTGGCTTCTTGGCAGCAGGAGCCACAAGTTCATGATCATCTTGATCCCGACACGACATACCTTCCTCCTCCCGTTCGGAATCATCCGAAGAAATAGTAATTGACGACGAGTAACCTGGATTGCCTTTTTTGGAGGACTTGAATAAACGCTTTTTGACCAGTCTTCCTCCTTTTTTTAGAGTTGAGGACGCTGAAGCCGACCTCCTAGCTTTTGTAGTTTGCCCAACAGTATGTTTCCGTCTTCGGGACATCGCAGCCGTTGGCTTCTTCTGAGCTTCGTTTATATCCAATAACCGGAAACAGCTTTAAAAATTAAAAGAAATTATTATAAGATGTTTTTCACTTCATGAAATAACGCAACATGGAATTAATTGTGTTATCATTCTTACTTATTCAACTGCTTCGCTTTCGCCTCCTCAGTTTTCCTCTTGGCAGCCATTTTTAACGCTTCCTCCACAGCTAGTCTATCCTCTCGTTTGATTCGCACCGATGGAGTAATAGATCTGAGAGTGATCGGGAATCTAATCGTGTGATATAATTGCCGTCGGGTTAGTCGTATTCTAACATAACTGTTTCCTGGCAACTCTAAGCGGAAACGCGCAATAGCAATATTATCCTCATCCTCCAAAGGTACTCTTCCACCGTTAACTTCTCTACTCATTTTGCGGATGAATCGGGGAACCCACCTGAAAAAATATCCAACAATTAAAATTTTTTAGCTGAAATGACAAACAGTTTAACTCCCAGTCAATAAAACAATTAGTTATTTAAAATTAACCAGCGTATCAAATTAATTAACTTAACCACATCCAGCAATATAACTCATACGTAAATAGCATGCCCATAAATATCAGCTTAAAATGAACATAGTTTAATTATCTCCAAATATCCAAATTACCTCTTAAAAAATCCAAATTTAAATATCAATTATCGATTAAAATCAGCACCAGCAATTAACAAATTATTTAATGCAAAGTAGTTAACAAAATGTAGTTGCGCAGTATCAAAAATTAGTCTCCAAAAAAGTGCGATTGTTTAGATCAGCAGTGAGCCGGAGATTTTTGCCAGTCAACCAACCACACAAAAAAAAACAGCGAGAAGCGGAGTGATGGAATTGGCGAACGGAGAGCCTGACTGTCTGACTGTGTGACAGGCAGACAGAGAAAAAACAAAGCATCGCCGAATCTCCGAAATTCTTTGTTCTGCTGCTGCGCACATGTCGCTGTAGCGTTCAGATAAGCTGGGTTGGATTTGCATGAGAAAAGTTAAAGCAATGCATAATATCGTTAACTAATTAAATAAATTTTAAATTGCCAACAAAATGGTTAAAACGGATACTGTTAATTAATTAATTCATCATGTGGAAAAGTAAAATTTGATTAAAAGGTTGCTATTGTGTATTCAATCTTGATAAGATATGCAGTTAATTAAATATGAAGTCTTTAAATTTATGTGTAATTGATGGATTATCTATATTGTTATTATTGTAATAATTAGAAATTTAAATGGTTTGCCCCAAGTTTTAAAAATTAAACTTGTATTTTTGCTTTCTAGTTTTCTGCTTCTTAAATGTTTTAGGGTGGGCATTTGGAATGGGTTGTGGGTCGATTAGAATGACAGGTTGTTTGGATTCTTATCTTTGCTTTGTTTCCGGAAGTGGAGGAGTTTGGGAGGGATTGAATCTCCTCAAGATGTCGATAGAAAACGTGGAGTCAGGAAATTTTGCAGAGTCGCGAATTCCCCCGTGCTGGTCACAAAAATCGATTATCTTCCCTTCAGACATTTTGTAGAAGACATTTAAGAAAAGCGTCACAATTATTAATGATCTTGGCATTAAAATACGATAAATTAGACAGTCATCACTTTCATTCAATTTTCTTACCTGAGTTTACCACTTTTAGAAGCTGTTTCATAGCAGCTTTAAGTACCATTTGATAGACACGGTTTTTTTAAATTACTTCTTTCATCCTTTAAGGTTCCAAGATAACTTGGTAAAGTTTCATAATTACATTTCTAAAATTGACATGCGTTTAAAGTATTGATTCCTCAAATGTGTGATATTATGTTACGGACATAAAATGGAATTGACGCGAATGGACTACGTCACAAGATATCACTGAATCCATATAGGTATAGGTATGCAATTATGCATATATGGTCTTAAGAATGCTGCAGTTAATTTAGCATTTTGTTTTGCTTACGAGAAACCACTCGAACATTTGCATATCATCGTTTAAAGCTATTCAAATGCAATGACTTGATGACTAATCGATATGCTCGAGCCAAGCCTGTTGAACTTTTTTGTGGAAAATTATTGAAGGAACGCTTTTTCTTGCATGCAAGTAGGTGGTTTAGTTTATGATGTGTAAAATGTAATACGAGATGGTTTTTACATGCTGTTTTCGTCGATTTAACCATGGCCATGGTAAATAGTAAAGCCGACACGGATATCGTGTGTTTCTTCCAACCTCTAACCATTGACAATGCAACAACTCGAGCAGATATGGCAAATTGCGAAATCCAGATAAAGCGAGCAGATGCGTCAGTCTTTATTTTTAGGAAGCAATAATAATAGCAATGTAAAAAAACAAGGAGTTAAGTTAATATAGAGTATCAATAGAATTATATACGTATTTACTTGTAACAAAGCATTCGAACGAAGATAAAAAAATTTGCATGAACTTAAAAAAAATTAACTTGAGAAAAGCACGGATTTCAATAAACGAATTCATTTTTACCTACCTGGGGTAACCCGAGGTTGTATTTGATGATGGCCATGGCCATTCCTTGAAATTTAGAAAATCTTCCTCAAAATTTTATAAGAACTTTATTTCTCTTTATTAATCAAACCCACTGCACTTTTTTCTACTAATGACCTACACTAATGTTTCTCCTTTAATGATGATTTTTGCACAATTATTCAAACTTATAGTTCACCCTAAAAGAATTTCTACCCTGTCATTTCCAGTTGAGAGTGGAAAGGTGTATAAAAGCTTTAATTGGAAATGATTTTGTCATGAAGACGCAACCTGCAAAATAACTGCGAGTCTAGACGCTGCGTTGTTGCTTTACACATTACATCCGCACATTTCTCCACCATAGCAGCCTCCCATGCAAAAAAAAAATCCCCCAACTTGACTTTAATCACTTTACTTACATAAGAAACCAAGCGAATATTGCATCTCTTGCATCTTTCATTACTACATATTGTGCTATATTTTGTTGATTGTAATATGACACATTTTACAAGTCACTTCGGCAACCGTCTACATGAATGCATAGCATGATTTTCTTACCCTTTCTTTTACTACCCATCTAAGAGTTTTCTTAAGATAAATATCAATATCACTGATATTGACTAACATTCACACTTTTTCATATGCATAATAATATGCTTAATGAAAAGTATGAGGAAGTATATGGGCTTATGAAACGCTCTAAAATATATCACCATAACCACGTCATAATTGCTCCATGATGAATATGAGTAAAAAAAGCACGCGTTACTTTTGACAAGAGAGGAGCCACTTGTCTATAGAAAGCCATTCTTTTGCACAGCGCTTCTTACTTTTGGTTGGTTGGTGATTTTGGAAAATTAGTTTAGGCTAATTAAATAACTAATTATTTTGGAAGGGAATATGGCGGAAATTGTGTCTGCATCGTTTTCAACACGGTTTCAAACATTTGTCAAAAATGTTTCCGTGGATGTGGTCATCCAAACGCTGAGATCTGCCGGCTGCAAAATTCCTGAGAGAGATGTATGTAAAATGAGATAAATTTGTTGTCTTCATTAAAGTAAATTTTTATTTGATGGGTGATTGATTAAAATTTCAACAGTTTCTGCAAAAAATTTTGCATGGAAAGGAGAGAGAAATTTATGCTCACAAGAGTGGAGGTATAAATGAGGAGGATGAGACGGTTTGCATTACCTGCACTGCTCCAGCAAAGTCATTCTCTCAAAATGGATTGAATTATGAGAGCAGTGGAAAGGGTGACGGAAGTAAATCTTATTTCGAATCAGAGGAGCAAAAGATACGTGCGTTGTGTAATGTGCTGAAAGTGAAGTATAGGAAGGGGGAAGATGGAAAGGGGAAGGAGGGGGAGGAGATAATGACAGGTATTTCGTTTTGTGACACTTGCGAGATTCAGTTGAAGGCTATGATAGTTTTGAAGAAATTTGCGAGGAGTGTGGAACGCCAGAATGCGAAATATCTTGCGCGGTTTAAGGATATGTGCAAGCGGTCAAAAAGGGAGTTGCGAGGGAAGAAGGAGTACTACTGTCGGAATAAGATTGCTTCCTCCATTTGGAAACAGTTGGATGCTAATCGAAAGCAAGATAAGCTTCAAAAGACGAAGGGGAACAGGACGACAGTGAGGAAGGGGAAAATACAGAGGAGGTCAGTTTTGGATGCCATAAAAACGACTAAAAAAGGTCAAAGCTCGAGAGATACTGTTGGTGAATCAAAGGGCGGAGATTCTACTCAAACTCTATGCGGACAAGATGGGTCAATCGAAATGATTAAAGAGGAGAGTACAAGCTTAAAAATTGAGGAGGAGAAATCAAACGGTGAAAGAGCGGACGTAACCGAAGCACAAAATGGGCTCCAAGCTACTAGCCAGGTGGGTGATCCTGTTGCACAGGTGGATACAGAAAATGGAGATTCCCAAATATATGTGACGCTGGGAGCGAATTACAAATGTCCAAACCCCACAGTTGTACGAGTGGAAACTAAAGGGGCAAATCAAGATTTAAGTCTAAATATTGCTCAGGATGCAGAAGAAAAAGAAATGATGACCAATGTCGAAACAAAAGACGAGGACCAAAGTTTCAAAGATTTGGAATCAGAAGAAAAAATAGGCACACACATGGAAACAAAAGATTATCAAGATCAAACCCGAATTACATCGCAGTTAGAAACAGAAGCGAAAGATCTAGGGCCACAAGATATACACAAGGTGTCAGAAGGCAAGACTGAAAAGTCAAAAGATTCTGATATGGAGACAAATGAACGAAATCAAGCTCCACACTCCAATGCCATGGGGGAAAACCTAGCTCCAAGGACTGCACGTTCACAAATCAAACCCATAATACGATATCCTGTACCAATAAGCCCACCATGGGAACCTTCAGTGGCGTCCTCTGGGAGCCCTCCCACTCGGAAGAGTGATCGACTGAGAAGTGCTCCTCCCTTCTATTATTCAGGCCGGATTCCGTTGGTTTGTATAAAAACTTCTCATATATGAAATTCGTGCAAATTCATGAATACACATTTTTTAAATGATTTCTTATCTTTTTTTCTTAATAGCCAATGACCCCAACCAGAAAACCAGATACAGTGATAAAAGTTGGGAATGTGAAAGTAAAATTGGATTCAACGAAATTAGGCAGGAACGGTGGACAAGACATGGCATCAATTTCTGCCGAGATGTACAAAGCAGCGGAACTAGTAGTGGAACACCAACTCCAGAACACTGGCACTTCCAACAACTTTAAAAAGAGCAACATGCCAATTGACGATGATGAGTACTATGACAATTTGCTATCAGAAATCAAGGCAAATCCGAAATGCGACAAGTCTAACTTTGAGGTGGCAAATGAGGAGTATCAATGCTCTTTGTGTAAGGAACTGTTGTGGAGACACAAGCCTGTATGCTTGGAGTTGGTTCCGCAGCAAACGAGAGAAATGCATATTAGTGAAATCTCTAATGAGCTTTGTAATTCTTTGACTAAACCGGAAACACAAAAAGAGAAAACAGAAGAGAAAGCAGTTCCTCTTGCAAATATTTTCACTGGGGAGACGACAACGAAACTATTGAAAGCAAATGGAGAAGGGGATAAGAAAACATTGACTTCTCGGAAACGGGGTAAAGGACGTCGACGAAAGGGTCTGGGGTACAAACGCCCTTGCAAAAAATCAAAACTGGAGAACGATTCCAAAACAAAGAAAATAGAACAAGTAATCTTTCTCCTTAAAAAATGTAGATTGCCATCTTGTATGTTGATGAAGATAACTAATTTAGAATAATTTTTCTAACAGTTAATCGAAGAGGAAGAGACAGCGATTAAAATTGAAAAGAAAACTGATATCTTTGGGAATTTGGTGGTTGAGAACAACAGCAGAAGAAGTAAGATAGCCAAGGTGCCTTGTCCTCATTGCTCAAAATATGTACCTGGTTGGCTGATGTCTGGACATGTACAGTTTTATCATAACAACATGAACAGGAAATATATTTGCACGTTTTGCACTCAGCGCTACCTAACTCAATCTCAATTAACTCGTCACATTTCCCAACGACACAAGAGAGCCTTGATGAACTATAAGTGTACTCATCTTGAATGCAACAAGGTAATTAAAAAAATACTATCTAAAATAAATTACAAATAGAAAGGAAAACAGACTTTAAGCACATCTATCAAATACACAAATTTATTTCAAGGAAATGAAATAAATGTAGAGTTACAAACAAGAAACAAATTACAATTGACAATTACTCAATTACAAGAAACAAATAATTTTTATCTTGTATTATCGTCATCATAGGTCAAAAGTTAATTCTTTGAAAACTTTCGCTTAGTTCCCGAGGTGCTTGGTGAATTAGTCATTCCAGCAGTTGCGGCTTTGGAGGTGCTTGGTGAATTAGTCATTCCAGCAGTTGCAGCTTTGGAGGTGCTAGCTCCTCCAACCTTTCCGTTAGCTGCATTCTTTTTAGCAGGTTGAGATCCTACTCCTGACACAAAAATAATAGAATTTTCGCAATTAAATCTCCAGGCTACCATATATTTAGTAGTTGATATATTACATAAATTAAGAAATTTAGCATTACCAGAAGATTGGCTTGTAGAAGCCAGCGTTGGCATTGGCATAGACACTCTCCCAAATGTCCGTTTCGGAGGATCAAAAGGTGGAACTCGTAATCCGTAAGGTTTAGGTTTTATGGTGGGCAGAGGCTGAGCATTAACTTTTTCTGCGTAGCCAGGACGCAACTAAAAAAGATATAAAACAAATCAACATCTTGCATCTTGACATGTCATTGCAACACTTAAATAAAGCGAATTTGAACTTTGAACTTTGACATGACATGAACAATAAATGATTGTTAAATGACTGTAGTACCTCCGGTGGAGGAGCTTTCAATGTTGTTTTCTCCTTCAAAGTTTTCTTGGCCTGTCGGATATCCTCCAAATCCACGGTTTCTTTACCCGCACTGGCCGATGCAGCTTTCGCTTCCGCTAGAATTTTAGTAATGTAGTCATACGCGTAAATCCGCATTTGGGTAGTAACTCCGCAATCATAAAAGTTCGCTCCAGCGTCCTGCAAAATTTGATGCATGAAAGGTTCATGGCGAAGAACCCAGTACAATTCATTTCCAGTAAACGACATTGCCATGATCACTTCCTCCAAAATTAATACCTAAAAAATAGCCAAACAATCCATAATTAACAGCATGCAATAATATCTCTAACTTAACCAAACACAGATGACAAATTTAATCAAACCAATAAATAAATACATAGATAATCTTACCTCAAGTCTGACTTTCACGTGGCGTTAATTAACCGTCAACTTGGTGGTTGTCCTTAAAAAACCGTTAACTCCAAATACTGAAAAAAGCACACAAACCAAAGCTCATTAAAGCAAACCAAACAAGTCATCTGTACGCGTACTTACAAAATGCTTAATAAATAATTAATTGGTAATTTTTAGAGTAATCTCACCTTTTCAAGAGCCGTTAATTATTTCACTAATTTTTAATTGTTGCAGGGATTTGCTGAAGAGGACTTGCTAAAAGTTCACGAGCAAGAGGAGCACGTTGATGAGGCGCAGGTGAGTAATCCGCAGTCAGAAGAGATGAAGAGAGGAGAAGGCGAGGATGGCGAAACCATGGAATCTGAGGAGCTGCTTCAGAAAGCTGTTCTGGGTGGTCCCGTCAAAACTGCGAATGGCAGCCAACTTGCGATCAAGAAGAAAGCTTTCAAGACAAAGGCAAAAGCTCGGAGATGTGAGGGAAGGGAGGCTAAAGCTGTGAAAGGCAAAGGGAACGCTAAGAAGGGAAAAATATAATTAGGCAGACAATTAAACATTATTTTATAGTTTAGCTAAAATATAGATTTACTTGTTGTTTCGATGAAAAGCATGCTATTGATAATTGATCATCATAATTTACATTTCATAATAATTAATAATGCAAATGATTTTACAAGCTGCATAATTCCAATACATGCATACATACTTGTACATGTCCATGATATTTGCATATTATTATGTTTTTAATAAAAATATTTTGTAAAATGAAAATGAAACTGGATCAATTACTTCGGACTTTAATTATCCTGCATAATAAACCTAATCAGGAATTGTAATAATTCATGAAATTCCATGATATGAAAATAAAAATCCCCCAAAAATAACTTTTAAATGAAAGCAGCATTTGACTTTGATTATCTTATTAATTTACAAAGTTATTTTAATGTAAAATACAGGTTTGATTTATAAAATTACAAAAAAGATTAAAAGTTAGATATTCTAAAAATGTAAGTCATTTAAAAAAGTCCAGTTTGCCTGTTGGTTTTCTAGTTGGAGCCCCAACCACCCGTGTTGTTATAATTGCCAGTGTTGCTTTTATTAAATTTATCCTTTGCTCTCAATTCTTCAATTTTCTTTCGTAAGTCTTCCTCCGCAAGCATTTGCTGATATTCCTCCAGCTCCCGATTCCTTGTACTTTTCCCCCGGGGGGAATATGGCGTTTCTGTATTTAATTTTAAAAAAAATTAGTTTAATTCTGTATTAAACCATGAGATTATAATTAGTTAAAGAAATTAAGAGCAATCAAACCTAAAAGTTTTTTCAGGGTGATCGTTGATCCGTCTCTGTCTCGTCCCTGGTCACCGCCTCCATAGCCTCGGCTACTTCCAGCACATCCCAAAATGTATTGCTGAGATGCAGCACTCCCTTGTGGGGTTGTACCATTGCTCGTAAAAGAACCTTGGCCACCTCCATATCCCCCAGAGGAAGTCGACGGCCCTCCACCTTGCTCACTACCTTGACCCTCTGAAGAGTTGGTACCCGTCCTGGCGAAGGACGACGGGTTATTGTTGTTCAGTCTATTATACCCTTTCCTCATACAACCCAACATTTCTATTACCACCCGAGTAATCAAATCATTCATACAAGCAGCCCGCACCTTATAGACATTACTCATGTGATTTGAAACGCCTCCATTTCCTCCCAAGTTTCTCTGCAGTATATGTTGGCTATATGGAGGTGGTCGTGTAAGATATCTGGCGTAATGACCAGCTAGAAGAGCTTGCAGTGGTCTTATCTTCAACCTCGGCTTCAGAGCATCCATATTGGATAGACCAATTCCCCGATTCCCCCAGCCTTGAGTTGAATGCCATGAAAGTGTCCCGTTTCCTGTGTAATTTCCACCCACAGATTCCACCATTCCAGAGGGAGCAGATACCGGCGGTAAGTACTTGGCGAGTTCCAACACACTGTAGTCATCGTCACAAGTCGCAGTACAATCCACCGGCTCATCATTTGCAAGCTCAGGACATACCTGAAGTAAGAACTGGGTTGGATCCCAGTTCGCCCCAGAAGATTCATCTTGGATCTGATTCGCTTTTTGAGTAGCATTTCCCGTCTGCATTCTAGTACCAGTTGTTGGTGTGCAAACCCGGTTCCTATTCTCCACGGAGGGCACCACAGGAACATAACCTTGTGAAGGGGCTTCATCTTCCTGCTCAGCTATTGGCTCGAACCGGAAGTGAATCTGACCTCCGGATGAGATATCAACAGGACAAAATTTCACCTGCTGTCGTCGTCTTTCCTGCTGTTGTGGATACGACCATTGCGTCGCTGGTACCTCCCTCTGTTCTTGAACTACCTGTTGGACATCAGTCTCTGAAGTCACTGAACTCGGATACAAGGTTGGACTCTGAACATAAAACTGCTGGCTTTCTGGAGGGCTTGCAATTCCCAAAGATTTTTGAAAATAATCAACACCTACATCCTCATTAGCTGTAAAAAAATAAATGACTTTTTAAATTCTTCATCTCCATAACCCCGCATTTTATAGGAAATATTTGCACATCTGAGACTACCTTTAACTTCATCGACTGCAGTGATATTATTCCAGTCAAATGTCGGCAAGGAGAAGATAGAGGAAGACAAGGTGTCATCCATAATCTCAGCTCTTTTCCATGCACTTGTTCTACTCCGCTTGATTTTCGAGATGAAAGCGCACAGGGAAAATGCAATATATGCCCAGCGAAGACAAAGACAGGCGATACTAAAATCCCAAAAGGCTGCGCTTCCAAGCTCTCGATTCCTTCTCGTGATGGTGACCTGATTTATCCGGAATTTATCTATTTCCTGAGAACATAATGGATATTAAAAATATTATCTCAAGTCATTCCAATTTTTTTATTACTGTAGAGCATATTATTTTGTAAATGATATTTTCAAAGTACTTGTATAGCTTTACGAAGTGGGATGAGTTGAAGGAGGGGGTATTCTGGTGAAGGTTGAGGAGACAGATAGACTGTGACCACCACAGAAATTGAATCTTGAGTAACGGTTATGCCCACCAGCCCTGAAGTGGCAGTGGGTGGTGTAATTTTAATCATTTTGAATGTCACGTGACCACAGTCCACAAGTCTTTCATTCTCTGAAACACAATGCCCATTGTCTTCGAATTAGAAAAGATTTGCAAATTATGTAAACATCAGTGATTTGGTAAAGGTTATTTAAATGTAAACAACATTATGCAAAAACCTCTTTCAACATGAATAGCAAAATTATTCCGTCAGCATTTGTAAGTTCTCATGTTACCCATGCAAATTTTTAAGGACGTTTCCAATAGAATA
Organism: Willowsia nigromaculata; assembly: GCA_034700605.1. Classification (NCBI taxonomy): domain Eukaryota; kingdom Metazoa; phylum Arthropoda; class Collembola; order Entomobryomorpha; family Entomobryidae; genus Willowsia; species Willowsia nigromaculata. Next base: position 3,816 of record JAQIXX010003645.1, on the reverse strand, counting down.
ATAATAGCAATGTCAAAAGAATAAGGAAGAGCAAGGCTTGCATCACTTTCATAAAAACAATTGCGAATTTCAGATTTTAAAATATTTGCATGTTTGACCTTGAAAATGGAATCACGCCATGTCACTTTCACCACCGCAATAACGAAAGGATGAAGAAATATTTGACTTTTGTACCTTTTCTTTTCGATGATGTGTCGTCCTTCGGATGATGAAAAACTAAAAAACTGCAATCTTTTGCAATCACAAAGACAAAATGTTGCAAAAAATTAAACTGATTTAGATCAAGATGCGCTTGTCTTGAGGAATCCGACCGGATTGGATTTATGGGGTAATCTGGAACACTTGACGAGTTTCCCATGCTTTGTCGTATGCTTAATATTGAAGATGATGAAACTGAAGGAAACTTCCTTGATGAAATGATCCCTTTGAACTGAGCTGAAGGATCTTGTCCTGTTTTCGAATTGATTTCATTCATGATTTATGTGAGAGACATTAAAAAAGAGAAAATGCAGCGGTTAAAAGTCCAAAAATCTAAAAAACCACTCACATTCCCCACTGCTAAACAGTCTATACAATTATCCATGAAAATGCTCAAGATCAAGGACGCAGGTATGCAACTTTTCACTGGCTAATCTCCAGAGCCTTTTCACAAACTGAATGTAAGCCAATTCTACGTCTTCAGATTCACAATCTTTCCATCCATTTATGCAAAATCGATTCATTGATGTGTACACGATACTGTGTAATTGTTACTGTTACAATTTTTTAGCAACTTATCATCCGTCAAGTACACACATAATAATAACTAATAACATGAGATCATCGTCTTGCCAATGCAGTGAGGAACGAAGATAGAAAAACTCTTTTTTTATAATTTTTCACGAAAACATCTTCGAAATTGTCATTTATTTTAATCTCTTTCATGTATCCACTGACTCATTCATACGGACGGAGTTGGTGTGTGAAAGAAAGAAAGAAAAAAAATTCGTCAATTGGCAGAAAGGCAACAAAAGATACCGTAAGACGAAATAGCATTAGATCTCCTCTTGAACTCGTAAGCGTGCAATAACCAGGGATTTGCTTCTCAAATGTCACAGTCTGGGTTTCGTACTAATTGGAACAAAGATAATTTTTTATTGTGCATGGTACTCATCAAAAATACATGCTGACTGTGTTTTAGGGAATCATGACTCCAGATTCTGAATCTGAGGAGGTAGTAGTCAAGTGGTAATGGAGGTGATAAGATGACTGGCTTGGCTAGTGTGATGTGACGACAGATGAAATAAAGAAAGATAAAAAAGCATCCTTTAAAAAAGTTAGGGAATGATGTGTCATTGCGATTATGAATTTGCATTGAGAACGGTATGATTAAGTTGAAAACAAAATGCGAGAGTTTTGTCTTTGTCAAGAAAATATTTTTCATTCATTGAAAAATGAACTTGGTTTGATTAGGTGGATGGGTAATACGAGAAAGGAAGCTGAATTAATGCCGCTCAGTAAACATGATTAATTTCGTATTGGGAGTTGGCCGAGAGGGAGAAAGAGAATATTGGTGGCTCAGAATTTTGGGTGACTATTGAGCGTGAGAAATTATATTAATTGTGGAGGAGATGATGATTCCATTTAACCATTAAAAATAATGACGGCAGCTAAGGAATTCCTGCAAGTGATTATGATAACGGACAATCATCTAGAAATGATACTTGAGGAAGAAAAGAAGAGAAGCATCATTTGTATTACTTCAATTGCTTTTGTGCACTGCTTTTCCAGAAAATCCAACCCCTGCCTTTTGGTGCCCATTTTTATGTATGATATTTCCTGCCAGTACGAACAATTTTTAATGTCATATGTGAATGTATTACAGGAGCTAAACCAAAAAAGGCAGATGTCGGGTGTCGGATATAATGTACGGCAGAAATTGAACTATACTAAATATCTTATGCAGAAACGTTGCTTCATAATCGTCACAAATTCCCTACATCCGGTTATATCAGGTTCACTTGAATATGGAATATCAATAAATAGAATATTGAACGTGAATATTTTAATGCATTTGTATGTAAACTAGAAGATTGTAAAATCTGAAAAGCAACGCCTGAATGCTCTGCATCGACGCCATTGAATAGAAAATTAAAAAATTGTTGTTGCGAAATTAAAGTCGCTATACCGTAAAAACCGTTAATATTTTTGAAATATGGTGATGAGGAAAATGATCAGTGAAAAAAATACAATCGAATGATACCATACATGCCCTATGTTGATTAGGGTGACATTGGCGGTTATAACGGTTTTTAACGGTTTCCGTTGACCGTTTGGTCTGAAATTCCTTCCAGGCCTTTGTTTTGACCTGAGGAATATGTGTATCAAATTTGGTGTCAATCAGTCAAATAGTTTTCGAGAAATCGTGTGCACAGGCAGACAGGCAGACCGGAAGAACAAAACATAAACCCCTTATAATGCATACACATGCATTCAGGCGTTAATAAATATGATGATGACGACTGACGACTAACTTTCTCTGCAGTCTGTAGGCATCAATATTACTCAATATTCAATATACAATTTAGTGGTTATGAAGTGAAAGAAAGCGTCTCTGTCTGCATCTTCAGAATGAAGGCTGAGAGCAGAGTGCAGAGAAGCGCAGCAGCAGCTAAGCAACTGCACAAACAAAGAGAAAAGCAGCTGACAAGCTCACCAAAAAAGGTTGAATGTAAACACAAACATCTCGCACATGCTCCACCAATCTCAAAACAACAACAACAACAAGAGAGTTGTCAATTTTTGGATTTCTGCTTTTAATGTTTGATTGATTTTAATAATTGAAAGATTTACAGCTAACTTTACAATTTTTAATATCACTGCGTCTCGTCACTCTGATTGCGATGCATTCTACAAAAGTGAAAAGTTGAAAAATAAGCGATTTATTTTGGTTTCCGATTCAGCAGAGGGAGAGGAGAGACAAAGTGAAAGTATTCTTCCAATTTTTCTTATTCAATAAGTCACAAACGCTTCAAAGTGAAAACTAATTTAATTATTCTGCTGAGTGTCCAGGCGGTGTTCATTTAAAATTTTGATAGTTACGGATTCATGGACGATGGTGATGATGGCTGCTTCAAACTGTAAAATTGGTACTGCGTACACTTATGATGGAGGTCTGAGGCTGGAGAAGAGGATCGCTTTACTGGAGAAGCGGTTTGCTTTAATGGAAAGATTTGTGGAAATGCGCTTCTGTGAGTGACACACTATCAACTATCATTGATTATTGTATATTTCACTCCAGTAGATTTTAGTTCGTTTATGCGTATCGCTATATAGTCGATAACTGAAGAATTTATGACAAAAATTTTATTCAGGTGAATCGTATCGGGACTTTACTAACCGCAACTGTGACAAGTCTTATGGAAATGACAGTGATGTTGATCGTGGTCGGGAGGATGCTTTTCCTGGTGATGAAGGCCTTCCGAGGGACTCCCCCAGCGGTTCTGAAACATTGGCTCTCTCTACACGACCTATAACTCGCAGGCTTACTCGCCTCGTTGGAAATTCTCTCAAAAGCAGAAAGGTGTCCAGTCCTAAAAAGGAATTGAGGGTTAAAATTTGCCGCATTGATCAAGACAACCTGGAAAGTAATGTGGAAGAAAGGGAAAGCGCTCAAATTCCAATTAGGATTATTGCGACCAGTTCTCTGGTTGCTGACGAAAGCTCTTCTGCCCCTAATGAAGTGGAAGATAATGATGCTGATGACTACTTCACTTATCCGTCTCCTGCACCTCCTGAAGCAGGTGATGAAAATGAAGTCGACCCTGGGACAGAACT
>JAQIXX010003644.1:0-18828 GCA_034700605.1 Willowsia nigromaculata | reverse complement strand
GTCGTTATTGTTATCCTCCAACATTTGCCAGTAGTATGGCTCATTTTCTCCGACTCTCCTTCCTCGCCTCCCATTATTTCCATTAGTCGTTGTCGTCAACGAGGAAATCACTGCTCGCTTCGAACGAACATGGCTACCCCCATCTTTACTACTACTCCCATTCGTTATCATTGTCATCGACTTTGCTTTCTCTTCTTGTAATTCTTCCACTCCTCGTTTTTTACGACGGCGTCTGTACTTTCTTCTGTAATTATTATTATTTCCACCAAGAGATTCACTACTAGCATGTTCCATGATGATACTATCAGAGACAGAAGCCACCTCTGGCGATGGAGAATCTTCTGCCATCTTAGTAGCCTCTTCCCCTTTGGCCATTTGGCCTGATTCTTTCTCTCTTTTCGCATCATTTTTATTCTTTTTCTTGTAGTAACTTTTGTACGTGTTTCTCGCTTGTTTGATTAGGAATAAAAGTTTCTCAAGCCCGTCTTCAAGAAAGTTAAGCAAGGTCACGTTGTTGTTGTCTGCCGCCACAGATATAGACGTTGATGATGATGCTGAGGAGGAGGAAGCTATAATGTTTTTGGAAGCTTTTGATGGCTGTGGTGGTGTTGGTTCACTTGTTGTAAGCTCAGAGAATGAGGAAGATGCGGAGGAGGAGAATGCCGACGAGGACGCTGGTAATGATGCATCATTGATCTCCACGGACCTTGTAGATTCAGGACTGGAAAAGTCTGTGCCATCAACTTCTGCAAACAAAAAAAATATACGGAAAGTAGAGCAAGTGAAAAATATTAGAAAAGTCATGTTTCTATGTTGGTATGCTTTTTTTATTTATTTTTTATTTTGTTTAAAAAGGAAAACTGAAACATTTTAGGCCGAGAAAAGTTATTCTGCTTGGGACTTTTTGTTCTTGTTATGTCTATAACGGAGGGGAAGTAGCAGATGGACATATTCTCACCGGAATACACACTCTCAACAGCAGCATGTAAGATTGTATCAATTTCCTTACTTTCAAAAGAAAATATATAGTACACATGTTTTTGAACAATTTTAGCAAAAAAAGTTAGATAAAAGCGTAGACATAGTTTTATCCTCATCTTATTTTATTCGGGGCGGGGAATATATGGTTGGTTTGGCTTGTTATTGAGACTGGGATTACTTTTTTCTAAGAAGTCTTCAACTCTCGGCTCCGCTTTCTTCCTTTCTTTTTTAGCAAAGAAATTACAAAAGTGGAAACAAGTACAAGATTTTTTGCCAGAAGACATGTCCAGCAAACTTTCGTTTTTTCTGTAATGGAAAGAAGGATAGAAAATGGGAGCAGAGATTCGCTAAAAAGTACTACCTGAAGACGTAGTCGATGTATTACTTGTAAAATGGTAATGCGCGTGATATTCCTTAGTTTCTCAAAACGAATCTCATGTTTTCAACTTTTCAATAAAATTCCGTGTTTTTGTATTAATTTTCACACTTGCTTTTCGATTGATGCAACAGACGGAGTAAATCATAGGATTGCATTCGTTTTTTATTTGAAGTCAGTATTGTTCCATCATTCAATCACTTTTGCAAGGTCTATATAGTTTGAGCACAAAAAAGTAATATATTTCCAAGATCATATTGTAGTTTATTGAAAAAATTTCAAATAAGAGGTTAAAGATGCATAACAAGCTGTTACCACAAATTTTTTCTTCAAAAATACCTCAGTAGAACGTTTGGATTTTTTTCCTGAGATGAAATAAAATCACTAACATTTGATATAACATGAAAATAGTGTATGCATAGATTCATCATTGAAATTCTCTATAAAACCAAGTTGAACTAGAGAGGCAAAAACAATATTATGATCCCGGCGAAACCTGTACGGCACCAGGCACCACGCTTTGATAAAATCAGCGATCATTATTTTGATGGCGGCTATAATATTAAATGGCGACAATAACAATCTCGTCAATGCTTTTGGGTGGTATCTTCATTTCAAGATGATTTCTTATGATGTTATTGTGACATCGATCGCCCTCTTTTCTTTAACGTTTCCAGAAAGAAAAATGAACAAGTTATTTATGACTTTTATTATTGTTAGTACGACAAAAACATATATAGGCAACGGTTATTCAATGAAAAAGGTATGCATTGAGAAAGAAATGTATACGAAAGCAAACAAAAAATTGGCGAACCATTTATCACTCCCAAAAGCGACCAACTTCAGAGTAGAAGAATGACACATCACAGAGAAAAGGGAAGAAAAAAGAAGAAAAAATCATCCAACCAGACACAACCAACTGTAAAAAGTGAGCTGCAAACAAGACGATATGAGATAATAACCAAGCAGAGAGCATCAAGCAGACTGGAAAAATAATAACTAGATCACAAATCACTTCACCATACCGGAAAAAGGGAAAGCAAACAGTCGTCGGTCCGATGGAACACATATTCAAAATAATTTTTCAACCGATTTCATCTTTGTCACCCGCACCATTTCCCTTTCCACATTTACTGGATCAATAAAAGTTGGTATTTTTAACCTGACCGAAAATAGACCATTGAATTGACTTGGTTTGTGACCGGAAACAAGCTGCAATTTTGCATTTCTACATTTCTACTATGCTCGGCCCTTACACACTGTTGATAATTGCAGCTCGAATTTCGCCATAAAAGTCATAAAGTAAATGAGATGGAAAATTTAAAAATTTATTGAGGATGAAATAGATGATGGCCATGATACGATGATGATGTAGCTGCCAACAATCAAGAAAAAAGACGACAGTGGTCAGATTCAGTTTTCAATACAAGTATTAAAACTTCTATAGTTGTCCCTTTTAAAAACGAACGGAAACATGACAGAGGAAACCCAGCAAAATAATCTATTTTTATGGTTAGTGGGATCGGATATTTGTAAAATGTCGAACTCAATTTTTTCCAGTGGCACATCAGCAATAAATCAACTTTTTGTATGGGCATGTGTACAGATATTTTTTTACAACCCGATAGACGATTACTTTTGAGCCAAAATTTTTTTCGGAAGAATGTTTTGCTTACGGAAGCCAACCACACGTTATTCATGGACGGTCCTATCTTCGTCGGAAACAAGCAGTGAATTCGAAAACATTTTCAATTTTTATGACTGTGACAGTTTCAGGTCATCAGTTTTGACCGGCAAACTCGGCGTGCAGAATACAGTCGTAAACTGTATGAAGGAATTTTGGGTGTTCCTACATTTTTCTCGTCTTTGCATTGTACTATCATCCAACTCAACTACCCAACCATTCATCTATATGCATGTTTGAAATGATTTGCTGATCACGTAGAAAGTGTAAATCTTCAGCTCACAGCAGAGACTACCATGTATCTACCATGGAATATATAATACCATCTCGTGAAAAGGACAACCGCACAAATCATTCCCCAATGATTTACCTACACATCAGGCACCCTTGGCATGATTCATCATGATTATCTTCATGTGTGTACGCAGCATGTATAGTTGTGTGTAGCGCAGCAGCAGAATTTTTCTACATCCTCTTTACTGATTATGCAACACTAACATATCCACTATCCTCTCAGTTGATAGTGTGGTTTTTGGTCTATTTGAATATTTTACACTTTCCGGTTCACCAGACTCCACCAGTGTTTGTTTATCTCTGTGATTCCACCTACTTTATTTTGCGAATCTGTGAACTGCACTGGACATCGTGGGCGATGGTGTGATGATCATGATAGTGACACGTTGAAAATGAATTGTTACATTGAAAAATGTATCAACCCATGACCTAGTTATTTCGTCCTACGACGAAAAAGTTTACACAGTAAAAAATTCAATTCCCGTGTCTGATAAAAATAAAAGGAGAACGGTTCACGATAAAACATTGCAAATTTTTTATTTAAAAAATTTTTCCCACCAAACTAATGCATCTTTCAAACTAAAATAAACCACCAGTATATACCAACAGCTCTAGTAGTATCCTCCTCACATGCATTTTGCATTTCATCATCAAGGCAAGGCTCTACACAGGAAAAAAGAGCGTTTAGGTTAAGTAGGCAGTAGCTGTAGTAGAGTATTGAAGAAGATACACAGTCAACTGTGGAGGAAAAGGAAAAACGGAGGAATCCTGCTGGTGATGATGCTGCTGCTGGAGAAAGGCTGATACCAGATGAATTATGACCGGTACGCCGTGGTCGTACGCGCGTACCAACGGACTATGAGACTATGAAAAGCTTTTGCTTGTTGTAACTAACTCAAAAATAAACATAGGCACTTATAAGTAGTTAGATTGTTTATAGGATATAGGAGAATATACCGCCCCGTCTCCTCCTCCACACACACAAGTACACAAAAATGTGTACACTCCAGTAATATCAGGAGAAAGTTGACGATGATAGTGCTGATGATAGTGGCATCTTCATGGCACATGGCACCATAAACTTTACGGTATTTTTTTTTGCTACAGATACTTATCTCTCTTTAGGTATTTTGTTTGTTGCACTCATGGTGTTGTTCGTATCTAGTATGATTATAGATAGGTACAAATGTTTTACTACCATATCAAATATATTATCATTGCATCGTTATCATCACAAGCAAAGTTGGGGGAGGAGGAAAACGTGGAAGAACATCACGGCACGTCATCATCATCTTTTTAATTATCAGCAGTAGCAGAGAACAGAGACAGGACAGGGCTCTGTTGTTATTGCAAAAAAAGAATGACAACATGTGCAAATGACACACACACGACTTGTCCAGCGAATAGAAATATACTAGTGAACAGAAGAAGTGAACGTATGCAAAAGGCATTTAAAATTTATCTCTGGAATTTCTGCTGGGTGGGGTCATATATGTGATGGTGCTCTCTTTCTGAATGTTCTGGTGACGGTGGTCGACGACGAAGGCCAGAGGGTCCCACAAAATAGCAATAAAAAGTAACAACTATAACTGCATACTCCCTCCAAGAGAGAAAACATCATTTGTACGTGCATAAACTTAAAGTTTTTCGTGCCTCCATTTTCTCTTCTTTTATTCACCGCCACCATCTTATTGCGAGGAAAAACTCCGTTTTCTCTTTTGCTATTTTCACCCTTTTCCCCTCATCACATCATCACGGTACACTGACTCTTGTGAATGGGACAGGAAAAGGAGAAGTATATTGAGAAAAGCTTGCTCCAGCTTATTCATAGTCACTTTCTTCTCTAGTTCGTTTTTCCCTCTGATTATTATTATAATGGAAGAGGCTTTCTTTTCTTTCTAATATTCTTTCCGAAAAAATGGAATAGGAAGATGAAGAAAAGCTAGACAGACGAGGAAGAAGAAGAAAGGAAGACTCATTAGAGAATTCGTTGCAAAGTCAACAGAGAAATTACCCCTTTTTCTCTCTCTGTCGTTTTCACTATTATCTTTGCCATCACCATTGCAAGAGTCATCGTCAACATCATCATCAAAATGAATGACATCCTTTTCCATCCTCCCATCGTTTCTTTTATTTCCCTCCGACACATTCTGAGATACTCATTTGACGTTATTATGTATTACCTTAGAATGTAAGCACTCAAAGGAAATATGCTTAAGAATTGGACACCGAGAGAGATAAGTTTCTCTCTGCTTTTCTTTAATAATTACTCCATCGTTATCCTCACTCTGTCTCGAGTCCTTCAACAATTTTGTCTCCCTTTTCATCATGATTGTCAGCACAGGCATCGTCGCCATCATATCCATTTACACTCTCTCCCTTTACTCCGTCTTACGAATAACCCGTCATGTCATCTCATTAAGAGGACCAGAATGAAAGCAGAAGCTGTGATTGCGATGATAACCGTTTAATTTGAGAAGAATCTCTACGAGACTTCCGCTCCATTGTTCAATCATCATTCATTAGTACGCAGCAATGAGGAGGCGGAAATGTAATACATTCAAAATAGGTGGCTGTATACACTATCTACACCCACGCATTAATTTCCATTAAAAGGAGTATCATGCTTCCCAAATACTAAATTATATCAACTATCAACACTACATGACAGCATCAATTTGCTTGCATAAATATAAACATTTATTTGATTTGTCTGCCCTTTTGTTCCGAAAAAGCGGAGAAAATAATATGAAATGCTGGAAAATGAGATGGGAATGAGCCATATCATTCTTTGAAAATCTAATTCAGCAAAGTGATGGTCCCCATTACCAAAATAAATATAAAAAGTGATTTTTTCAACAAGATAAAAAATATGACAAAAGGAGACATGTGCAGTGTATGTACATATTTATGCCATTTCATTTTATCTTTTACTTTGCCTCTATAGGCATATGAACGCATTTCCGCACACGAAACACTCAAAGGGAAAAGGGTACGAAGGAAATGAAGGAAAGGAAAAAATGAACCTTTATTCGTTCTGACTATTTTTTAAGAAAACAGCATAGAAAGACCTGACACAATACACATTTTATATTCTTAGTAATAATCATTACAAGCTTGGAGTTTCTCTGTAAATGACAAAGATGATACTATACAGGTTCAGAGAAACGAAAAGAAACACAGGAAATGGAAAAATATGTTATACTTACCATTGTTGTCCTTGATGGGATTGTTATTTCTGTGAATAATGTTATGATGGAGGGACTGTTTTCGGTCTCCTTCACTTTCTCGAAAGTAGGAAAAATACGGCGAGGAGTGGGAGGACGTCAGTTCAAGAGGCTCTTCAGACTTCAGATGATGGGAATTGGATAGTCTACTGTGAGCTTCAGCATTCAGAAAAAAGATGACACCGATGCTGACGACAGAGGCGGTGAGAAAAAGACCCACCACTTGAAGGGGAGACTCGAACCTTCCCATAGTTTTTGAAGGAAAGGACTTAAGATTTCTTTGAATGGTGACTTATTTCCAACTTGAACTTGTTTACTGATTATAGTACTTGGGTAGCACAAAAGTGGTTCCAGTTACCACCTTCATTTTAACGTTTTCCAACAAAAGATCACAACACAGACAAACACAATAATATTATGCTCATTGTTTCATCATTCGTTTGGCTTGAGACTATAAATGATGAGTAGACTCTGGTCCAGGCTCATTTTCGCAAGTCCAAGTTTCATTCATCTAGAAAAGAACAGAAAGACACGTCAGAGAAATTGTCCATACACCATACCAAATGCATAGAGTGCTTTATTGCTTCATACTACATAATACACCTCATATTAAACTGAAAATAAACGCAAACCGCATAAGCACCAGGGATATGTATAATGGAATGTCTTATTATTAAGCCGAGAGCTGTCATTTAATTTTGCATCCCATCGGATTTGTGTTGACGTTCATGAAGAAAAGGCAAGCTATCATGGATGAAAGTCTGTAATATTTTGACAAGTGTTTTCCAGCTGTTAAGCAGACTCATAAAACGCAGACATTTTTGGCTTCCATTGTACTGTTTGACAATATACATATATTATGGCTGTGCTTTTCCATGTCATGATGCTATTGTAATTTTACTAATTGGAAATTTGTGGCATGCCTTAATGCCTAGTGTTTTGTTAAAAGATCTTAGTTTCCTTTTATACAAGTGCTGCTTTAACCTTTTCACAAAAAAATGTAACAGTCAAGTTGTATGGCCTTCTTTTCTCTAGCAAAATACCGAGACTTCAAGAGAAACGAACAATAACACTTTCTTGCTTAGTTTATCATATGTATGGCCAAATTTTCATGGGAAAAATACCTGCATCATATTATACCGTTTTATATTGAAACTTTCTTAGTATGCTTGGTTTTTGGATATATATGGTCTAGAATCTAGAACTCAATTAGCTGCTATCTATTATATACATAGATAAAAGGGTAAGGCGTGCAGAAGCGAATGGTGACTATATAGGGAAGATGAAAAGGTTACCTATCATATCCAAAAAAATCTTTCATATACTTGCTGCCTTTTTAAAAACTAAAATTATGCTTTGCTGCATATTTTTATTAAGGGCTAGTACATTGCTTGAAAAGTAGTTCAAGTAAAGCAGCAAAAGTATGTCGTATGCATAGTGTGTAGAAAACTTTCTAAAAATCCAGAGAGAAAGGACGAAAAACGACACATGCATTATATACCATGTGGGTGTATACGTGTATATGAGAAATGAAAGAATGTTTACTTATGCAAAAACCGGTTTCTATACGTAGAAGGTTTTTCCTCTGCAAAATCCGTCCATGCACACACGCATGCATGCATTTTGTATGATGCAGCAAGGTACAATATATGTATTTCCACACACTCATCATTATCATGCTATGCAATTTTCAAAAGACTCGACTGATTGCTAAAGCCTTTCTCATCTCCACTTGCTTCTCTTTACTCATTCTATATTCTTTTTTACAAAATCCTCTCTTCCGATGATGGAACTCAAGTACAGTAGAGCAAGCAAGCAATCAAGAGAAATAGTTTTTGTTTTGAAATATTGTGTGCATTGGATTTAGCAGCAAATAGAGAACGTTATTCCCCATTTACGCTAGAATGCATTTGCTGACTCATGTATACAAAGGCCATTCAATACAAAAATCTACATACGATAGAACAAAGGAACTCATTAAACTTAGCGATTTTCCTTTAAAATTCGGAGGAAAACTCTCTTTTCATTAAACATTTGCACTCATGCAAGTAATGTAGAAAAGGTCAAAAGGGATTTTAGACATCAGTTGGAAAAAATAGTGTTTTTTTCGTGCATGAGTTTACAATTAATGGAAACAGTCAAAGCAGCAATCATTTTTGATTAAATGATTACATAGAAAATGTGTGACAGATAGAGATGACATAACAAACTTGGTGTGGTGATTTGAAACTATATTGCTGCAACCACGTCTGGAGATGACTAAATTGCTACTCTCATGATATATCATTCGTCTTCTTTTCCTTCGACTACACAGACCATCCATAACTGTCAGAGCACATGACCCATCTGCCTTTAATGTTAATGCCTTCCTTTTCTTCAAAAGAAAAAGAAATGCGTCCGGATTATTAGTACACTCAATAACAAATACATAATGCAGGCTTAGATTATACGAGATGTGATACTCTTTATCTGGCAGACAAGCATTCTCTCTTAGATCTTTTATGTTTTCCACTCGGTTGATCAAGCCACAGACCACATTGCCAAGCTTATACGCTGCCACTAACTACGCCTGCTGGATCATTAGCACAAAGCAAACACAAGCGAACTTTATTTTTGATAAATGCTCAGTCCAGTCGTTCGAATGAGTAAAAAGGCTTGCTTTGACGAAAATTAAGATATAATGGATTTTATTTAAAAACACAACATTCCTTTTAAAAGTTATGATCTTTTATTATCTTGAAAGTTATGCTCAACCATTGTCAGATTTTCACTTTTATTGTCCATGAAGTAACGGCTTTTATCTAATAAAAAAATTATATTAAGAGATGTGTGAGATAATGAAGACAAGATGCATTGTACTTTTTGTTCTGTCTTGAAAGAGCCAAGGATAAGCATATTATAAGCCTTCTTTGGTGTATAATAATATCCGAATTAGATTGTATCAATACTGCTCACTCAGATTTTCTCCTTATGGCATGAGACATTAGAGTAAATTGATTGATTTCCTTTCGGCGACCGCACACACGCACACACACACATGGAGAATAGTGGATGGCGAGAAAGTAAATTGGACTCAGCTTACAAGAAAATAAAAATGTTACATAAGGACTACTATATCTAATATAGGCTGTCTCGCTGATAAAAATAATAGTTTAACTTCATTCTGGTCACCAATCTATGCCATACAGTTCCTCCCGACGAATAAAAAAGATCCTCTGAGAGAAAGGAATGAAGATGAACGTAATAACTATTATTCTCTCTCCATTTTTCTTTTTGTACCCAGCCAAAATCAAATCTTTTGGTGGTGCTTTTTCAATACACTGCTTTTTCCATGTAGCAAATCTGATTGAGTAAAGAAATAAAGAAAGGCTTATGATGGCAACGACGGTTTTGAGTGGTTCAAAAAAATGTTAACTCAATCCAAAGAGATGATGACAAACAGGATAATACTTTTAAAAACACGAGACGACTGACTTTTCTTTATGAAAAACACTGGAAAAGTTTTTTAGAGTGTAAGCAAAGGGAAAGAGTAAGTCAGCCTGTTGTACTGTACAACAGCTTGTTTCCACTCGACTATCTCTTTTCGTGGATGGATAGATGGTGGTGTGCGATGATGGCCGTGTCATAATCTCGACTTTTCTTCAGCAGACTTTCTTTCTTGAGCCGTTCGTTGTCGTTGTTGCAGTAGAAAGGAAAGAAAAGACTTTTGCTTTTATTTCTTTTTGGGAAGAGAATAGAAGTTGGTGAAATATTGGTGTTATTGTTACTACTCAGCTGCTGTCAAGCATACATGTAAACTTAAACTTTATATAGAGTTTTATAAAAATCATATATCATTTTGGCGTGTTCTCTTAAAAATGAACTGGAACACAGGAAATTATATAGCAGCAGGAGCTTGAGTTCATCATCATTGTCATATTGAGCGTGAGGGTCTAGTCTGATCTTCACTCTCTCCAGTAGACTGACTTTTACTCAAGACGTACAAGCAATAGTTAAGTGTAAACGAACTGAATTTACCGTCAACCACCACCACCATTATCCTCATCAACTCAAGCAACATGATGCTTTTCTTCTCATCCTATTTTCTTTTTTCCTTCAATTTTTTTGATTGTTTTCCCTCTTCACTTTATTTTTGGCACCGAAAAACACAGAGGACAATAGACAGACAGCATGATGAAGGCAGCAAAGAAGAAGCTTTACAAAAACTAGATTTTACACCAGAAGGAGAAAATTGAGAAAGCCTGGTTCAGGATAAACGATGGCAAAGAGAAAATTTATAACAAGAGAAACCGGAAAGTGAAAAAGTAGTCTTATCATCATTATTATCCTTTTGTCTCGCCTTTCTCCTCAGAGTAAAAAATGAGCTGGGGAGAGAAGGAAAGAGAAGAATCGGGAGTATATTATTTTCTAACCATCTGGGGCGAATGAAGAAAATGAAAGTCTCATCATCCAGTATTAGCATTTTACCAACACCAGGGAAATCCAACCACTGCCATCATGCTCCCACACATTCTCACGACGATGGATTATCATCGCTCATTTGTAACTGTCACTATGCTCGAGTGTCTATAAAAAATCTGTTGGTTTGCTAGCCTGGCATGACACTTTATGTAGTGGTTAGCTATGCCAATGTATACAAGTTTTCACTGTCACAAATCCCTTCATTCCATTCATTTTCAGATTTCTCCTCCCAAATCTAATGGAGAAAAGAAAGGCAACATGGGATAGAACAGAGAGGAGCAGGTGACAATGACAGAAGAGAAAACATCTGTAATCCAGCAGCAAAATAGCATCAAGTGCAAAATCCTGCAGGGTAAATAATATAGCTACTTTTTGTATGGTTTGTAAGTTGGTTGGTTAGCCGAACACTCGTTCTGCACTACTGCACAAGGAAGCGAAAAAAAATTATGCATAGGAACAAAAAAATAAACTGTAAAGTTTAACACAAAAGTCAACCTGCGTCGCACCACCATCATCATTTTCTCTGATCCTCATCATGAATCTTCTCTCAAGCCGAGATTTCTGGATTTCTCTGGAAGAGAAAGTCAAGTGAACTTTTACCAGTCTACTTTACACGCATATATTTATGAATTAATGTTTTGTCATATTCAATCCTCTAATTCGCACACTATAGAGTAGTGTCTCGACACTAGTAAAGGAGTCGTCGTCGAGAGTCAGTCTCTGGGATTTAAACTATTTTTTTTCGGTCGAGTTGTACACGATTATGCCGGAGGCATAGTACAAAGTACTAAAGTTGCGTGTGCAAAGGAGCTTAACATTTTACACCATATAGACGCTAACCAGTGGAACCAGCATGCTTGTTTGAAATACAAAATACAAGTCTCGCCAAGTTTCGCTTACTCTTTTGGTTCATCTTCTTTTCTGAATATTTGCGGTTTTCATTTAAAGAATTATATGCCTCGGGAGTCATTTTGCAAGTTGAACTATCTCTCCGACACACAACAAAACCGAAACTCAGAAGTGAAACTCACTCTTTTCATCTTAGTTGACTGGCTCAAGCGTACCACCACGATAAGTAGTAGTAAGCTGGCTTTAAGATTTTTGTACATAGGAGGAAAATTATACATCTAATAGGATTTTTCGCATGCCACACTATTACATATTATTGTTAGTTAGATATTGCTTATACCCATACGGAAATCTAACCACGACCACTATTGTACTTTCACTTCTTGTGAACAGAACGGACTGGAAAAGCAGTACATGGTTGGAAAAGAAAATGGGGGAAAGAGAAGTACAAGAAGAGAAATTCATGCTTGTTTTCTTTCATAATATTCTTTTCTTCCCGCGGAGAGATACTCATGCATGACATGAAAAAGAAGAAGATATGCCAAGTAAAATTACAGACAGTGTAAGTGAGTGTCTCTGACAATGGGATTCACTCACAATCACGCTGACATGACATACTACATGAAGCTTTTGTCATGCTTGAGTCATCATCATCATCATGGTATCGTCACCATCTATTTTTTACCATGTCGCATTTTCTATTTCTTTCTCCCAAAAAATTCCTTTGCCACATGCATTCACATATGTGAGCTTATTTTTATTTTATGTCTCTTTACAAAGAATTCTATTTTCGACTAGGAATTCTTTCCCACAGAAAAATTAGTAAAAGTAAAAGACATGTATCCTTTTGTATATTCTTCAAGAGAAGGGAAGGCTTTGAATACATGCTTCATCTTAATGAATAATGAATTTGATTAAGAAAGAGTGGGATGCTGTAATGCTGTTAGGTGCATAAGCTTGGGAATGACAAGGGATTGAAAGATTAATCATTTTATTCATCAAAAACATAAGTGGCTCCTGGCTTTGGATTGGTGCCCGATGGTATTACATAAAACACTTTTGATGAATGAAAAAGTGTTAAAGCCCATTTGTCAATTACTGTCACTGAGAAATAAGTGAATAAATATGTATATCCACACTCCTATCTGTCAGCCTACGTTTTCTTTTCTTTTTAAAAATTAGCTTCATGCTATATGACTGCTGATATCTAGCAAGTCAAGTGATAAGTGATATTAAACATTAGGCTGTATAAAATGAGTTTTTAAACTTTTCTCTTTTAACTTTTTCAGTGTCTCTTCGCCCTACCTCGCCATACTTCATAAAGAAAAACCTGGAGAACGAGCAGTAAATTACCGGAAACTGTTGTTATAAAGGTGTAGGTGTAATAAAGCTTAAAAGAAAAGTTTATTTTTTACTGTTTTTCTCACTTTCTCTGTCTCCTTCTTTTTGTAAGGTTTGGAGTTGGTCGCGAATAAGATAGTTGGCTAGTGATGATGTGGTTCTACCACCAGTAAGTGGCGGTAGTAGTGGTACCACTTTTCTTATAGTACAACTTACTCCACTCAACTGCTCCTTTCTCCGCTCTATTTGCATTGTTCCACAGAAGGACATAATAATAATTTCTCTGGAAAGGAAATTGCAACAAAAAGGGACTCATACTCGCCATTTACCACCAAAATGGTGAAGCTGGAAAAAGTGTTCCAAACACGCCATTATTATTACCATTCCATGTAACAATTTAGAGAATTTATCGAAAAACTTGTTCTTACCAAAGAGAGTCGGAAGGAGAGCAAGTGAAAGTGAGTTGATGATTATTTTCACTAAAAAACGTAATGGTACTTTTTTACTAGCCTCTCCCTCTCTTCATTGTTGACTACATTGCCGTGTTACTTGCAACTACATTATCACTAATACCGGCACTGCAATGCTGCTTTTACTTTCCTGCTGCTACCTTTTAATGCTTGAGTTTTTGCGTTTAGCTATTTTATAGTATTATGATTATTGGCTTAGTGGATTGGCATATTGAATTTTTATTCGTATAAAATAAAGTAGTATATAGAAAAAAAGTTTTCGATGGACTGAGAGTAGAAAAGTGAGAACAACAAGAGAAAAGGAGAAACAACAAGAAAAACACTTTACGGTGCTATTTGATCGTCCATTTACAAGAAAACGGTAATAATTTTCAATGGATGGATTGGAATTCAAGAGAAAAGTGAAAGCAAAAAGAAAGCGAAAAAACACAAACTGTGAAAGTAAAATAATTCATTGGAATTTTTGGAATTCTCTTGGTGTATGGCCCACATTCTCTAGAAAGAAATAGTAGTAGTGGTGATAAGTACATGTTGGTAGAAGACACATCAGTATATTCATTTAATTTCCAGTCACTTCAGACCACACAAAACCCAAATCCACCACCAACATATTCTTCTTATCTGTTTTATCTCCCTCTGAGAATTTCAATGGAAAATGGAATCGAATCATAACGTGAATTCTAACGAAGTGTTAAAGAAAAAAATGGAGAGAAAAAATAACACATGTTCACAGAGCCCTCATATCATTCCCATTACCCATCTTTCTTTCGCTCTTGTTTATTTGGATATCTGATTACGGTAATGCCTTTTGCGTGGGCAGAATACAAATATTGAGGAAAGATGGTGGTAATGGTGGTGTTAGATATTGTGTGATGGTTAAGACGAGGAAAGAGTGAGCTTGATGGATACGAGTAGAAAGGCAAAAAGAGAGAAAGTTATACACATATTGATGTGTTTTCGTGATCGGAAAGTGAAAATTGATCGGTTTTCCCCTTTCTGCAGATGAACTAGATGTGTGGTTGTGATGTGAAAACAAGTAATGAAACATCTTCCTTGTAATATAACGTATCATTATCCACATGCAAGAGCTGGTTATTTGGCAGTTACCCACATATTTTTGTAATTTAGGTGATTTATAACAAGGAAGTGTACAAGAAAAATGAAAGAAGAAAATCATAGAGTTCCTTCTGTTTGTCAATTTCCATTTTCTAGAGAATGACAAGTGTCTCGCGTGATGACAGGAAATAGGCTTTTTCTGTCCTGGGGCATAGTAGGGGCGTGTAGTGCAGGAGTCGACGATATAAAGGTCTGTAACTCGTGCTTATTTATGCATGGAAATTCTTGACGCTGTCCCAAAACTGTCAAATTGTGCGAAACAGTAAAATGCAAATTATTTTGCAATCAACCCTCTTTGCAAAAATGCCAATTCGTTGACAGGTTTTTTTTTTGCCAAAAGCAACTTCATTCTTTTTCCTGCTGTTGGACGTTTCCCATATCGATTTGCACATGTTCAAGATAGACATACAATTGGGAAAAGGCTAATTAAATCCTTTTGTAAATTTCCATTTTGTTATGCATTGATATAATCATGATTACTACTATTTTGGTTTGTGGACCAACGAACAGTAATACCAGTAATTCCAACGTAAACAATAATAGTAATTACCAGTGTTCCGTTTTTAGCCTTTTCTTGGTTCTGTTTTGTTTGTGGTTGTTACACGAGTAGGTTTGGGTGGGAGGATGTGGAGTGTATCTGACAGCTGTCAAGTTGTTGTTCAGGCAGGGAAAGCTCGAGGCTTTAGTTTAGTTCTATCGCTACCCTTACGATTTCGGAGGCGCTTAAATGACTGCTCTGTAAATATTGACACGGAAGGAAAGAAAAACAAACTGGAAACGGATTTACTACTTCAACACGATTTACGATGTGATATATACTACCTGATAATAAGTATTTTGGACGGGTTTTGACCAAGCATTATTGGAAAGGATATGTCGTTCACAGAATATAACTTTTTTAGTGGGGAAAATTGAGAAACTGTAGAAAAGAATTATCGATTTTTCTGAAAAGTCAACCTATCATTTTATTGTATGCACTTGCCTTTCTACTTGAAAAATGATCAATCAAAGATACACGAGGAAATTATGACGAAAAGGTTCACGAGCAATTCCATTTCCTGGTTCAAGAGAAGCGGAAAATGAAGAAAAATGCGACTGTATCTTGCAGGCAGCAGTAGTCATTCCTTCAATCCTATCGATTATATCATAATTTTTTCTCGTTTCTTCAAGAAAGTGCAAGGTTACAGGTAAGTCGGGAGGAAGAAAACAGGAAAGCAGCGGAAATAATAAATAAAAGGATGGATATATGATGAAGACGAGGACGATCATGACAAGAGGCAAATCCTCTTTTTTGTTCATGCTTCGGTGAAATCATTCCCTTTTCAACAGTCAATGTCCTATCTACACACTTCAGGTTTTCCAGGTTTATTTTTTGCGGTGCATTCAAACTGACAAGTTTTTTGTTTCTTTTCCTTTCATTCGAGCGTCTCTGATTTCTTTGTACTCCCAGCCTGTGCAACGTACGACAACAGGTAAGAAAACCTAGAAATTGGACAGGGAATTGGGAGCTTCAGAGAATTAAGGTATATATTGTGAGGACCCTCATTATTATTTTTTCATTTTTTTCTATTGTGAAGTATTTTTTCCCCAAAAAAGGCAGCTATAAACCTTACGTTACTTAAACTGCTCCTCATATAATAGTTTGTGGACTACCTCAATGAAACCTAGAGAGCATGCAAAACTTGAGCTCACTCATCTGAACTGAACTCAAAAGGATAAATTAATTCAGGAAGTCTGAAAAATAAGTGTACCCATTAAAACGATGTATTTTCTTTAAACAAATTTTGGATAATGTTACAACTTTAGCCTCGTCACAGAGCCTTTGACGTAATGCTCTGTTAGGTAAGTTCAATTATCCTACAGTAGATATCTTGAGATCTTGTTGAAATGATAACCAGAGATGTATTGCATAAAAAGTACGTTACGAATAATTCATTCAGGTTAAATGAGATTCTCTCATCTTCTCTGTGTAGAGAATTGTATGCAAGTTGTGTAGAAGGCTCTCGTTAGTTGCACTATAATGGCATGTTATTAGGAGTTATGTCAATAGCCTGGAGAAATGTCACCACCATGCATGCTGCTGATAATGCTAATAACTTTCTCTCATCTGATGATCCCACTCGAGTACTTCGCTTTTCCCCACTCAAAGGCTAATGAAGGCTGACGTTCCGCCGGCTGTCGATTTTAATAATGTGAATCGAAATTGGAAATGCTGCGACGTTATGTTAGTTGTTAGGTCTGTCGTGTGTGGGGATGTTCTCATGAATTCATTTGCCATCATCACCAACCACATTTTCGGGAATACCTATATATGTATGTAAAGCTTAGCTTATATGGCATAACATTTGGTCTTCTCTTTCATTCTGCAATAATTTAATCATCAGCATAATTCCTTCAATACAGCTGTATCTACAGTAAAGGGAAGAAATGAAATGGAGAAAGTTCTGAAGAAAGTGGAAAGAAGGAGAATTGAAAATCCTCATCAATAGAAGATGAAGCGTGTGCACAGTCAGTGCGTTTCACAACCACTTACCAAAAACTCAAATTTAATTAGGAATGCACAATCGGTGTTCGTATACCCCCCATGGGCGGCAGTGGCGCGAAATTGCTTTTAATGTTGGAAATGTTCTGATCGTTGTGAAATTCCCTTTCACTTTAAAAAACACTCCTACCCACACATGTGTCTCAATGAGCTTATTTTATTATTATGTTTTCAAAGTGAATTGACTCAAGACGCATAAATATGTAGGGGCATTGTTGCTCCCTCCCACTTAAATGCAATTACCTCTGTGGATTCACACAAGTCCATACGCATCTACTACTTTCCCTTATGAAGATTTCCAATCATTCTTTTTACTCCAAAGTAGTGTAACCTGATATTCCCCTTGTCCAAATTGCACTAATAGTGAAAATAATATGGCCATTATCTTTTTCTAATGGAATATAAAGTGGATGCAAAAATGTATGTTTATTCCACTCTGAGTGAGTGGATGTGGGAACAGGGAGTATTGAAATAAAGCGGAGGTAGGTAAGTTAGTGAGTAAAAACAAATGTAAAGTATGATCATAAAAGATTTAGTAGAGTTAAAGAAGCGAAGTAAATGAACTACTCAATTTGCATAATAATATTTACTGTTGCAGCTACAACAAGGCAAACACAAAAAACACATAAGAGGCAGATAAGCCTAAAAGTATATTAAAGAAAAAGAAGAGGATAAACAAACTGTTGCTGAATTGGGAAGAAAAATTTTTTTTTATCTACTGTTCCGTATGTTGGATCTTGTTTGTTCCATTCCCGGAGATAAGGAAGCTGTATGTGTTTAGCAGATGAAAGTGGAAGTTGGTAGGGAGTAAGGAAAAGATAAACAAAAAAGAAAAGAATATTTTTATTAGCATACCAGGACGCGACTGCTGCTGATTAAGTAAAGTAAAAAAAGATGATCCTCTTGTTGACTCTTAACAAATCCTTAGTTCCAAGTTGGAACTTCCAACAAGCACAAAAGCAGAAAAAGACATTTTTCTTGTGTGTGCTGCTGTTCTCTTTCCTCTTTAAAGTTTTGTTGTCTCAAATGTAATGTAATGTAAAATAGAAAATAACACGGAGAGAATGCTAGTGCTAGACATTATGCATTTCAATTCCCTCAATAGGGAAATACAACGTAAAGTGAAGAAACTACAAAAGAGTTCATTTAAGAGTTGTGGGATTTTCTTGTAATATCTTTTTTGTTCTGTCTGTAAGGAAGAAAAAAATACATTTTAAATTATGAAATGAAATCTTGGTTTGATTTTAGACCACCAAAATCTCTTAGAACTACAAAGAAACATAGCGTGTGCAGGCTTTGTTTGTTTCTACATGTGGCGTAACATGTCACAGTCACTTTGTAATTTTCTTTGCAAATTTTTGAATTTTCCCTAGTCATATTCAGGCTAGAAAAAGTCCTAGGGCCAAATCGTCAAAGACTCCACCACCACTTTTAAAGTAGAGGTGATAGCGAGCCTCTTAACTGCGAAAGGGTGCGTGGTATATATA